>JAOTQW010000032.1:12265778-12291939 GCA_026260075.1 Sisor rabdophorus | reverse complement strand
GTACCCGGAGGAAACCCACGCAAGCACGGAGAGAACATGCAAACTCTGCACAGAAAGACTAAGAATTTAATAACGTGTCCAATTGTGTAAACGGTAACTATGATCATTTAGCCCAAATTATCCATTACATGTAAAAGGTATGTAAATGTATTAAAATGTTTAAATATACAGAGATTTGTAAAAGATTTTTCCATAACATTTTTTTTTAATCTTCAAACTTTTCCAGGCCTGGAAATTGTAGTTTTTAAATTCCACAACTTTCCCCATGACAAACGCTGTTCATCCCCCCCGCCCCCTAATTATGTTCTAGTCTAAAAGGCTCAAATTAGAAATGTGTCCCAAAATTCCATGCACAGGTTGGCTGTATGATGGGTTTACAAAGACATTCGCTTCTCACTGCACATGCAATTAGCCCTATTGACGCTTTACTCATAGGCTTACTGTAACTATAAAAGTTGTTTTGGACAGAAATGCAAAAAACATTCTTCCCAGGCAAGCATGCATTTCAGACAGAATTAAACAAAACTAAATCTGATCTAGCATTCTAGCCCCAACGTGCAGGAGGCATGAACTGAGCCTGCCGCATATCACAAACATGACGCTGAAGGTGTGTTAGGTTCTCGGCTGCAGGTAATATAGCCGTTGGAACTTGCCAAAACTAAGAATACCTTTCATCTGTGCGTTGTGTGCTTCAGACAAGTCTAACAGATTGGACAATAAAAAAAGCAAACAATATGGCACAGGATAACCAACCAACCTATAGTATATTATATAATATACACACAATTTTTTAGGCAACTGTCAAAAAGTGTTAACTTGTGTTTTCTAGTGCTTTGCAGTACAAGAATAAACATGTAGCACTAAGACATTTTTGTCACTGCGTGCTATGAATAAGACTAGTAAGCACATTATAAGTAATAACAAAGGCTGATTTTTCACCAGACCAGGTGCCAGAGTTGAAGCCCTTTTGGGACCAGAGATTCTCTTTTTTAGATCCTGGCTCATAACCAATGACATGAAACTTATGCAGTCAGTGGGTAGAGTTTCCAGTATAGACTTTAGCATACACCTTTAAAAGCCATTGAAGACTAAATGCCTATTAAGCAACATGACAAAAAAAATATATATAAATAAATAAATAAATATGCATATACGAAATGATGTGTGACTGGTGGAAAATGGACAAGCTTTTTTTTTTTCTTATTTAAAAAGACGTGCAAAAGATAAGCAAGTTATTCCTGTTGGTGTTCTATAGGTTTCTACTCCCTGCCAGTGCAAATGTAAGCAGATCTTAATAGATCCAGATCATTGTCATTTTACACCAGTACAAAGTCATCAGACCAATAATTATACAACTAATAATATTAATAATAATAATAAATGACTGCTGTCACGCTAGATAAGGGAGCCACTTAAATGCTTCCATAGGATCAGGGAAGCATCCCTAAAAAAAGTCCTCCATGATCTTCATAAAGACAATTTTTTTGGACTACTTGGGGGTCCAGATTGTCTTTGCATTTGCCATATCTGGTGCCGCTCTAAATAATTTACTCTGAAGGCTGAGAGTATTTAAAGCAGGATCAATACCATTAAAGGACAGCTGGGGGCTTCATCAATAACACATTGTGCTTTGATGAACACAGAACAGGAAGTAAACAAGATGGAAAAGTAGTTTCATCATCTTTCTCAACCTTTCACCACAAAACTGTCCTAAATCTGTGCTCATGTAATAGCAGGTTAGTCTCATGGCTCATGCTGGGCTGGAGGCTCCCAAGTTGGGGTGGATGTTAGACGCGAGGAGGGGGTGCGAATGCTTTCAGCTGCTGCTTAGCCATCCTGACTCCAGTGATAGTCAGAGCCAAGGGGGCTGCCTTTAAATGGTGCAGTGCACAGTCATCCATGAGAAACTCGATCTCAGGAGCTTCCCCCACCGTACCTCTACCATAACATCGTTCTCTGCACTTGTGTGGGTTTACTCTGGGTACTTAGGTTTCCTTCCACAATCCAAAAGATGTACACTAGATTAATTGGTCATTCTAAATTGCCCATGGGAGTGAGTGCGAGTTTGTGTGTGGGGTTGCTTGTCTATGTGTGGCTCTGTGATGGACTGGTGAGATGTCCAGAGTGTACTCCTGCCTCACTTGTCACTGAGAGGCTCCAGCAGACCCCCATGACCCAGACTTGGGTATTAGGTGGTTATAGAAGATGAATGAATAAATAAATAGCAATACTATACCAGAAGAAAAATTACAGCCTTAAAATTAACATTTTTTTTTTAGAAAACAGTGGTCTATTATTTAATTTCAAATCCCAAATCTTGGACATTCTGTTGGTTTCCCGTTTCTACCCTTCGGTCATTCCCATATTTATTGCTCATTTCCATTTTGCAACCCGCACTAACCCATGCCCACACCCTCGATTCAAATGACCAAATTCTTGCGCCTTTTTCTGCTTTATGGGTGACATAAGCGCATTGTGTCACACTAAAAAAAAAAAGTATAACTGCGCAAAAACTTTAAAATGAATTAAAAATTTGTTATATTGCAAGTCCAGTTTTCAGACTGTGGAAGGAAACCGGAGTACCCGGAGAGACCCACGCAAGCGCGGGGAGAACATGCAAACGCAGCACAGAAAGACCCCTGCCGGGGAATTAAACCCAGGACCTTCTTGTTGTGAGGCGACCCTGTTAACCACTGCGCCGCCTTTATCCGTTATATGGGAGTGAGTGTAAGTGTGTGTGGTTTTGTGTGGCCCTGCGATGGACTGGTGACCTGTCCAAATTGTAACCCTGCCTCTCACCCTAGGTGTGCTGGGATAGGCTCCATCAGATCCCAGAGAAGATGAATGAATGTTAGGAACATGCACGCACCAACTATCCAAATGAAACAATTGGTATAACTGAAGCCATCTGTAAGTAGCTTTTATTGGGTGTGGGAGAAAATGTGAAATAGGCATAAAGTGTTTTGGTAAAGTGGGATGTTTACTAAAGTTTGTTGATGTTGAAATAGTTTTCCTTCAGACTCCAATCGATAACAGTTGCTGTCTGGCTCTTACTTTCTCCTTTAACATTAGAAGACAACATGCATACAAAATTAATGCTGCTTCCACCTTAATTTCTGGTTGAAAACCTGCTGCTCCTGACCCAACATGGCCGGCTACCTTTGGGCTGCAACCAATACAAACACCTTTTGAGCTCAAATCTCCATGGGTAAACAGTCGTTCAACTGATTAGGGAATTAAATGAATTTCCAGAGTAAACAACTAACTGCAGTTTAGTTCTAGATAGAAATACTTTAGTTCTATACTTTTGTCTTTCAAAAGCAGACTGAAAGCCCCAAGAGTGGTTGGATGGGGGTTACGCCTGTCTGAATTTTTTGTTTTAAAAAATGTGTGATTGAAACGGCTCACAGCATAAATCAGCTGCTCTCTTTCACTGAATATCGTTACCCAGTCATTAACCTCGTCCTACCTTTGGTAGGTGTGTAACAAGCTTTGTGGTTCCGCCAGTGTCATTTATTTCATAATTGCATGTAGTAGTGTTGTTGAGTCTTAATGCTAATTGCCCAACATGCACATGCACGTACACACAGACAGGCAGACACGCACACAGACAGACAACTCGAAAAAACACTATCTTCACACACAAAAAAAGTACAATTCATCTTTGGTAAAGCTACAAAAGTGATTACTTGAGCCTGAAACACAGTAACAAACAATAATAATAAAATCATATAATCCCTACACGATATTGGACATCCTGTAAATGTGACTATTGCAAATACACGCATTGTGATATAATTGCTAAAATTATATATTGTGCAGTCCTAATACACAGATATGCAAGCAATTGTGCAATTGGTAGGAACTTTTTCATTCCAGCTGAAACCAGATTTAGAGAGAGAGAGAGAAGTACAAACTGTAACATTTATTTAGTTTAATGTCAATTTCCCGTTAAGATGCAAAATGTGCCCCATATATACACATACAAATACACTATCCTATAAAAGCAGGAGGCGTTTTATCAGATTTCTTTAAAATAATTGCACTTGGCAGTGAGGGCCTATTAGATTGCAGACATTCCATGCATGCGTCCATTAGCATGTTCAGAAGTTGCGTGCTGGATCGCATACCTGAGTAATTTACTTGTTGAGTCTGTTAAGCTTCTCCACCTCAGGTGGCATGTGTTTAGTGAATACACAGAATGCCTCGACTGCCACTCTTTTACTAGAGAACAACCACTCATCCGTCATTCGCCCTTAATGTTTGACTTGCAGCATTCCTTCTGTCCCACCTGTCCCCAAATTAACTTTTATACAAATTAACTGAAATACAAGACCTGTTTTTTTTTTTTAATAAGTTTATGACATTCGTCAACGTCAGCAGTCAGTGTGGGGAATGCAATATACCTAGAACAGAAACGCAACTGCATGAGAGAGAGAGAGCAAGAACCAAAAAAAAAAAAAAAAGGGAGAGAGAGAGAGGCACTGTCTAGACAGTTGTGCACACAACAAACAGACACAGACACACACCCCAAATGGATGTTGACGTTGTTCTATTGCAATTTTGAAAATGTTTAAAAGAAATGTTAAATTACCAATATTTTCACAAAGAAATTGCCTTGACTAATGTTTTATACAAATAATTAGTTATTGCTAACTAAAATAAAAAATACATTAAAACACAAGTAAATTTTGACTGTGTATTAATCTTATTTTAAAACCTTAATACTTTAGAGTTAATGACCTTGCTCAAGCGCCCAGCAGTCCGGAAGCACACACACCTTAACCCCTAGTTACCAGTTTCTCTTACTTAATATGACTAAACATTCTTCAAAAGCTGTGATAAAACATTTCTTTTAAAAATATCATGTGGCTGTGTCAAAATATAATTGTTTTTTTTATACAAATAAGCTAATATTTTTTAATAAAACCTTTGAGTCTGGCCAACACATGTGGCCAGTCGCAAAATTAAGCATGGGGGACATAAAGGTGACTCCCACTTTGTATTCCCCATTTTTGGAGTGAATACAAGACGATTTTTCGTCTATAAATTGAAACAACTATGCAAGCAAGCAGAAATATGTAATGCCTTTATGTAAATGCAGTTAGTGTTACTAGTAAAGAAACGTTTTGAATGATGAAATCGAAACATTTAAGTAGGAGAACACTGAACACGTTTTAACACCTATAAAGCACACAGTCTACAGGAATTAATTTGCATCCCATTTGCTATCCAAAACATACAACACTTCAAGCTATTCAGCAAATAAGAATCAAAAGTGAGCTTCTTTGTAGCCGGTTAACACGCATGCATCTGCACGGCCCTAAAAAAATAAAGAAAGAAATAAAAAAAGAAAGAGTCAGCTCTAAAGAATGCTGCTCTATCCTGCATTTTAACAGAACACGTGGCCTAGTCTCACCTCTCGTTTCTTTTGTTCTACACCCCCCCCCCTGTGCACGCTTGCAAAAGAAGCTTAGGAATGTACAGCTGTTTGGCACATGTATACAGACAAGCATCTAAATTTCACTTGTTTTGTACAGGACTTGCTCCAGCTTTCTGGTATTAGGTCGCATTTGGTTTCTGACCCTGTAGCTCATGCTTTAGGTATGGAACAGTAGGTGAACACACTGAGGTCATCCGCAATCTCTACAAATAAAACCCAGCACGCAGAAAAGGTTTATCCTTGAAGCACCAGCAACTTTTGTGGGACAGACACACACTTTTCAGAGTGAGCTTTATTGCAGTTTGCGACACTCCGCATGACAACTCGCCCCTGTGCACCTGAACTCCATGAAGACATGGAGCGTTCTGGTTGATATTGAAGAACTCAAGTGTCCTCCATGGTACTCAAGCTGGGCCAATAAATGATACATCAAATTGATATAAACTACAATTAACAACGATGCGGTCTGGACATTTTTACTCAAAAATGGATTATAACCCGTCAAACTTCTCAACCTCTATATAACATCTAAAGCCATTGATCCATTCCAACAAAATCATGCGTCATGTGGTTACTCGATAAAGGATCCACACAAAAAATTCTTGTTAAGTAGAAATTTCTAGTCATTTCTAGTTAAGTATGTAGTCCAGACACCCACAGATAAAGCGGGAGCTAAGCTAAGAATGCGAGTTGCATTTTTGTCGTATTGTCCAGCCCTCCTGGTCCTCCTCACCCAACACCTTGACATCTCTCTAACCTGGCCTACACATAATACACAATTTTTCATTATTAAAATTCCGTTAAATTATTGTTGGACTGTAAAAATCTGCTCAACCTGAAACGGAAAAACACCAACGATAACACACACAATCTATTTCTATATTTGAAGTCGAATGGCATCTACACTAGCATACATCTGTTTTTTTTTTGTGTTATTCCAAGCTCAACGTTGCCCAGTTGGGAATCAGCACAACAATAAGACAGTTATTGGCTGGACAAGACCATGAGATCTTCACTGCAGCTTGGGTAACCAACTGGTTTCTGCCAAGATTTTTTTTTCTCTATTCAGTCAGCGATAAGAGTTTTGGTTCTCTGCCTAATTTAGTTGGCGACACTTAATTTACAGATATTAATCAAATTGAATGTTTTAATAAGAGTTTGATACCTTTTCTGTTTTGAATAATGCAATTATATAAAACTGCTTTAAAACAATCTCCACTGAAGAACTATAAAAATTTGAGTTGTGCCAAGTTGTTGATCGGGAGACCAGAAAGACCCGGGTTTAAGCCCCACCACCGGCAAGGAGGCACTGGGTTCAAACCCCACCACCCAAGCCATGTCCGCCACTGTTTGTTCCTTAAACAAGACATATACCCGTCCTGCTCCAGGGGTGCTACATCATAGCCGACCGTGCACTCTGATCCCAACCTTCCAAGGTGGGATATGTGAACAAACACATTTCACTATATGTTGCACGGTTTATCATCATATATGTGACAAATGAATTTGGATATTAGACTTTTATAACCTGCCTAATGTTATTACATTTCAACATCCAGTGTAGAAGAAAAAAATGATTACAGTTCATACAGGAGCAACAATCAGACTAAATCTGAGCAATTGAGTTGAAAGCACATCATTCACCCTGTGCGCTCTCAAGCTTTTTGGTGGACAGGGTGTTTAAAAAGACCCAGAACCAGACTCCGGTCCTCAGAGCTACAGAAGGTTGGGAGCGTGGTTGTGTGTGTGTGTTTGGAGGGTAATCCTATTTATCAGTCTAGGTGGAAGAACCGTGTCCAGTTCCCAGCCTCCATCAGGTACTTTCCACCTTTTTAAGCATGAACATTGAAAAATATAAAATTACGAGCTTTTCAGACCACGTGGCAGAAAGTTTTACAGCTACATACGGACAGCTTCAGTCTCACGCTGTAAGTTATAAACAAATGTTACTTAGTTAACACAATAATAAGCAGAAATATTAAACATCCGCCATATTAATTACACGATCATTCACCTTATGAAATGAATTTACGATTGTGGAATTGTTTAAATTAGTTTAGAATCTAGTCATTAATGACTGCTTGGTTACGCAAGCTCACGAGATAATCTGTCAAACAACTAGCTAGGTGTGCTACTTAATCGATATATTTCCTATCAAATACTAATTAAATGCTAAACAAATCAACCCGAACACTCAAAGTTAGCCAACTTAGTAGCTAGCTGGCGTTCTAAATAGTTCGCTACAACATTCGTTCAAATAATTGGCGCAAAAAAACTACATTTATTTATGACTTAAAGTAAGGTGGTGGGGGGGGGGGTTAAAATTAGCCGGAACAAGCTAGCTAGCAGGAGTAAAGTTTATTTACGTTAGCGGTAGCTAGCACGCCAAACAATAATATCGTTTATAAACAACCCCGCATAGTTTAGCTAAGCTAAAAAATTAAAGAAAGTTTAATAGATATGAAATATTAATATGGAACAATTAAGTAATAAAAAGGGAATAAAAGACGAACGCCATCGCAGACAGAAGCAAGAGATTAACTAGCTAGTTCCGGCGACAGACAGGTAAAAATGACTGGCTGAATATAGCGAGGTAAATAGGAGCATGAAGCCGGATTATTTAACTTTACTAAAACGATCATCCAATGATTTTCATAAATAAAATCAGTTTTAACGACTTACCGGGTTTTTTTTTCTTTTTAATTCATCCTCCTTTTAGACATTGAGTGAAATCTTCGTCTCGGTATGTGTAACCGAAACAATCGCAGGCGCCTGACGCTCAGCAGTAACTTCTCTCCCAGTCAGCAGCCTGTGTGGATCGGATCGGATCGATCTCTTCCCAAAGGAAATCCAGGAAATCTTATCCACTAAATAGATCGCCAGACTGGAGACGATCGTTGCAGTCAAATCATGCCCAAAAAAACGGCTCAGCAACTACCCACGACTGGCAAACACTTGATCAAATCTCCGCTAACATGAAACTATTTTAGCAGCACATCGGAGAGGCAGAACACACAATTCTACCTCATTAACCTTAGTGAAGAAGTAGCTCAGCAGCGCCCCCTGTCACAAAAAGTCATTTAGCCATTTTATTTATTCATTCATCTTCTATACCCGCGTATTCCCTAACTCGGGGTCACGGACGTCTGCAGGAGCCTAACCCAGCGCACGTAGGGCGAGGGGTACATCCTGACAGGTCACCAGTCTATCACAGGGCCACACATAGATCCACCACACACACACTTACACTATTTAGAATTACCAACCGGAGTACGTGGAGCAAAAGCAAGCAAGCGCAGGGAGAACATGCAAACGCCACACGGAAAGACCCCTTGTCCAGGAATCAAACCCAGGACCCTCTTGCTGTGAGGCGAGTTTTACAGGTTTACTCCACGTTTCCTTCTACAGCCAGAAACATGTACATTAGGTTGATTGGTGCCTTTAAATTGCCATGATTTTTCATCTGTGTGGCCATGTGATGGACTGTTGACCTCTATTCTAGTGCATTTTGCCCTATGTGCACTAGAATAGGCCCCCGCAGACCCCGTGAGCTCGAGTTAGGAAAAAAGCGGATTAGAAGATAAATTATTAATTTAATAAAATCAGTTCTCCTTTCCTGGTTGAATTTTCGCACAAAGAAACTAAAAATAACCAATGTAATATTTGTAGCATGTAATTTCACTGTCACTGCTATTTCTTTACAGTGTAAAAAGTGACGTCAGAAATCATAATAAAGGAATTTATAGCTAAATACATTTACATCCATGTAGAAGGTAAAAGGGGCAGTGTTAACACAGTGGTTGATGTGGACTGCTAATTGGTAGATCAGGATTTGATTCCCAGCACCACCAAGTACTAAACCTCATTTGTATGAGACAAACGTAAGTCGCTTACATAAGGGCCACTGCCAAACACCATATCTATAAAAGAGGGAGCTGCACTGGGACGTTATCAGTCTGTGATATAATAACAAATGATAGATATCACAACCCAAAGTCAGTATATTGGAAAATGTTTAATATAATAATGACACACAAGGGGGAAAAAAAGGCAGAATCACCTTGTACAGTACATGTCTGTCAGCTAAAACATCACTACTGATATTAGACTAGTCTAGTGCAAAGTAGACAGGAAAAGGAAGCCCTAAAATGTAGTAAATAGCGATATGTTTACGCGAGCCAGGGAAGACCAAGCTTTTCCGGAAAGAACTGGTGTAGGTGAAATTTTTATTCCAAATCAAAGCCACACCAGAGGCTAGGTAAATGCTAAAATAAACCAAATCAACAGATGGATTTAGGTTCATCTCCTGGAAGAAAATGTTTAACCCTTAGTGGCCCTTTGTAAGCAAAATCTTATGCAGGATTGTACACCCTGGAACTTACTAGGTTCTTATTACAGACAAATTCACATGTCAAGGGTGGAAAAACCATAACCTTTTGGTAAATTTAATCAAATAAACCGTATCCTGTGCCACAATTAAAGGCATGTGATCACTCATTCATTCAGCTAAAGTTATTAATTCATAATGTTTAGGGCCATGGCGTCTGCACAGCCTGTCCCAATTGTAATAAGTATAGATTGTTAAGTAGATAGAAAGAAGTTCATTTAAAGGGCAATGTTTATACACTAACTCACACCTAGAGGTATTTTAGATTAACCAGATAAACAAAACAAGCACAGAAAACCCTGCAAGCTCAGGATCAAACCTGATATCTGGAAGCTCTGGGGCAGAGAATTCAAGTCCTGCAAAGGAAATTTAACCACCAAAGAAAATGATTAGTGCCGCCTAGTTGCCTCAAAGCAAATGGTCCTGGGTTTCATTTCCATACAAGGAGCCTTTCTGTGCAGAGTATGCATGTTCTCCGGGTACTCCGGTATCCTCCAAAAAAAACCCTGTATAGTCGGTTGATTGGTGATTCTAAATTACTCAAGAGGAGTGAATGTGCGTGCAAGTGTGGCCCTGTGATGAACTGGTGACCTGTCCAGGGTGTACCTTTCCTGCCTTTCACCCATAGGAGAGCTAGGATAGACTCCAGCAGACCCCCATGACCCCGAAATAGGGAATAAGCGGGCCAGAAGATAAATGAATAAATAAAATTGTTCACCCATGATCTATTCGCATACCATTCACATCAGTTGCCATCACATCAGCTCTTCATATGAAAGCTTCAATATATGTTGTCAGTGTGCAGTGAGTATTTTAACACAGTTATGTTCATTTTACAACCCTTTTTAAAATAAATACATAGAAAAAAATGTATACAGTATAATTATATAAGAACATTCATTCGGTGATTGTTTTAAACTGTCTACATATACAGCTATATAACATTTATCCAAATTACAATTCACAATAAAATTTCTTATTTATTGTTTACAACATTTCTAAAATTTGAGTACTGTTTATTCACTTAATATACTAATTTATTAACCTAACTAAATTGGTTTACTGTTTATTATATAAGCATAGGACCACCAAGACCTGCTAACTGCTTAGTTGTAAAATTCTATAAAATGTAAAATTACTTTGGTTAAGGTAGTCTGCTCAATGATAGAATTGATAAATAACACACAGTATAAAGAACAGAAAAGACAGTCCAAATCAGTTGAGTTTTGTGTCACGTGTTCATTCATCTAAAAACAAACAAATTAGCATTCAGCATTTCCTGCTCAGGATTGTGGAAGATACAGCCTGAAAATGACTTCAGTCTATTGCAGAGCACCATTCCTAACTCACAGGACAATTTAGCATAGAAACCAGAGAACCCAGTGGAAACCTACATGGCCATGAGGGGAACATGCAAATGTCTTTCTGGGTTTCTTCAATCAGAATTCAAAACAGATGGACACTGGTATATGGAGCAACAAGTCAGATGTGATCAGTTATTTGATTTTAAACAGTCCATGCATAGCCATAATGCATACAAACACAAAAATACATGTCAAACCCGCTAATAAAACAACCGCAGAACATTAAACCCTCTTATGGTATCATAATATCTCTCAGGTCACATGACCGTTGATGTATGCAAATAAAAAATTTTTTTGCAACTAGAAACTTCAACTATAAGCAATAATCTTTTTAAGGTTCTGTTTAAGAGGTTTAAGGCACAAGTACACCGGTATGGTTCGGGCATTACCAGATGTATTCTTCACATCAATAATGTAAAGATCTGAGAAAAAAATCAAGACCCTGTTGCTTAAAATACACTATATTGTAAAAGTTTGTCGTCACCTGAGCATCAGGTGCGATTTTAAACATTTTAGTCCAGATTCATTCCCATTTTGTTTCCACTACAGTTTAAAGCTTAAGTTTGGAATATCGCTTCATTCAGCACTAACAGCATTAGTGAGATCAGACACTAATTTAAGGTTAGGGGCTCTGGGGTGCAGTCGGCATTCAAGTTCATCCCAAAGGTGTTCAGTGGTGTTTGAATCAGGACTTTTTGCCCAATTGTATTTTTTTTCACTTCAATAATAACACACCATGTGATAAGAGTTGAGGGGTTTTGTTCTCAGGGTCATTGTCATGCTGGAACAGTGTTGTGGTCTCTTAATTCCAGTAAAGGAGTAATGTAATGCTACGACATACAAAAACATTCTAGACAACTGTGTGCTTCCATATTCGTATTCGTCTGGAGGGGAACCACATATGGATCCGACGGTCAGGTGACCACAAACTATTGGCAATATAGTGTATGTATTTCATACACAACAACTTAGTGTTTCTTACTATGATAATACAAAGAAATAACTTAGTGTCTGTTTTTATTCATTCGACACAAATTTTGACAAATTCACAATCTGAAGGCAATAAACGTAAATGACTAATATCATTAGTTAAATAAAAAGCTTAATCAAATAAAATAAAACTGCATGTTAAACTAAATTTATATTTGTTTTTTGTTCATTTCATAGCAAACAGAATACACACAATTACCCACCTCTGTATTAAATTCAAACCTAACATTTCTTTAACTTGCGTTTATATTATTATTAAATGTAGGTTGGGTTGTTTTATTTGTAGTATCCATATTCAAATCTGATTTCGAATCCTCCTTTTAAACGCTCTAAAAAATGAAGTAACCACCATGACTGTATTCCTGCTGAATCTACACGTTGATGGCGTGAGCATGTTTCTTGCATAAAGGTTTGTCCTTCTTAGAATAGAACGGCTGGCCTTCCAGATTTATATGGCAAACCTGAGGAATAAAAGGGATGTGTCCATTTCCAAACTTGTGGAGATTGAGTAGGAACACAAATTGATTGCAAAAAATAAGTTATCCTTACCGTACACACAAAGCAAGTGTCATGCCATGTGTGGCCAAGAGCCTCGATAAATTTGTCCCCAGCTTCCACTGGGAAATCACAGCCATGGCATTTAGTGCTAAAGAGCGCAACGTAATCTGAGGAAGAAAAAATCTGGTAAATGGGCAGCATATGAAATTTACATTATCAACACTACATTACAGAAAATATCAATTTTATTTTTTACTTCTCAGATCAACCTTTGAAGTCCATGTTAACACTGAAACTGGCTGGGAATCCAACTTAGGGGAGGTTCAGTAGTTTCTCAGCAGTACAGACTTACTGTTAATAAGAGTTAAAAATAATGTTCGTCTAGCTGTGCCTAGATCTACTTTAAAAGCATAAAGTTTCCTGCATTTAATTTTTTTCAGACGTTGTACTGCTGTTGAGCTTCTCCAAGGTGCTTTTTGTTTGCCTAGGTTGTTTATCTTCCCCCAGACTTTTACAAATGGATGTATGGACGTTTATCATGGCATGACTTGGCTGTTCCAAAAGCGGAACGATCTGGAATTAAAGTCTAATCTGATCATGCTGCCTGATCATGTTGTTCATAGGTGTTTATTTCTGTTTTGCTGTGGCGCATGGCTTAAACATATTAAAAAGATGTCTTTTTAACAAACAAAAATATATTTTTCCACATTGTACACTTACAGTTTCAAAATTGATTGGTTTGTTAGTGTCTCAGCAGTAGATTAAAGAAAAAGAAGTGGGGCTGCTGTTTAGGTTACCGTTTATAAAAGTTAGATATAAATGTTTGTTTAGCTTTGTCTAGATCTACACTAGTCTTCATAGCTGCTAAGGTAAATTTCAAGTTACTTCTTCTAGCACATCCTCTCAGCTTTTCTGCATTGTCTTTTCAAACAATTTGTGCTGCTATTGAGCTGCTTCAAGGTGTTTTTTGTTTGTCAGGGTTGTTTGACAGACATTCCCCTTTTTTACTGTGGCACATGACTTAAATATATAAATATATATATACATATCGGTGAAGTGTCTTTGCTGACTCAACAGGACAACCTAAAATGATATATTTTTCCATATTACACTTACATGTTCTCATTTCATATTATTAAAAGACTATAAGGGTATAAACTCTACAGATGAATATATGACTGTACAAGGCAGAGTCAATTATTGATTTATATTAATTATGAGCATGTACTATTGGAGGTCTAGTAAACTACTCACAAAAAATAACAGTTCGACAGGTGGTATAAATAGTTAAAGAGTCACTTGACTTTTACTGTTATAGGTCATGGTGGGCCTGTTTTCTATCCCCACATTACCTTTCTCACAGTAAGGTTCTCCGTCCTCCATATGAAAGAGGCTGTTTCCAAATGGTTTTCCACAGGCAGCACACACAAAACAGTTAGTGTGCCAGGTCTGCCTCAGAGCATGCATCACTTCCTGTTTAGAACACAGTCAGCATTGTGACTTCCTACACATGTATCTAGTTTAGAACCTATGTGGGTGAAGTGTAGGTGCTACAACTCACTCCCATGATCTTGGTGTTGCAGCGGGCACAGGTAGGGGCAAAGAACTCTCTGTAACAGTTCTCACAGTAAACATTATTTTGTTCCTCCACGAAGCTGACGTCAGCCAGGGATGTGTGGCAGTAATGGCAGTTAAACTCCTCTGGGTGCCATGAGCGGCCCAGTGCCACTAAGAAAGGTCCCCTATACAAAACCAGTAATAAAGAAGATAATTTAAAAATGACACCATATTACTAAAACCACACTGTCAAATTTATGAATTCCAGTGCTTTGTTTGTACATATATTAATTTACACCTGATGATGTTGTTGCAGGATCCACACATTGGTGTCCTATTGCTGGCAGCAAAGCGCTCAGCTCTCTGTGCCACCCCACGAGCCACAGGTGAAAAAGGGGTAGGAATAAAGGGCACTGGGGCTGGGCTAGGGGTGGCAGGAGCAGGAGAAGGATTGGGTAGAAAGGTAGGAGGTGGTGGGGCCGCAGTGGGAAGTGGCTGCACTTTAATGCTGGTGGTAGTCTTGCTGGGGTCAAACTTCTGAGCAAAAGTGTCATCTATGACCCATGGAGGTCTGTTGGAACCTTGAGCAGGGCTGGGAGCTTGAGCTGAAGTTGTGGGAGCAGAGAAATGACTTGGAGCAGGCGGAGGCGCATGAACTGGAGCAGGAGGAGGGGGGACATAAACCGGAGCTGGAGCAGGAGCATGAGCTGGAGCAGGAGCATAAGCAGGAGCAGTAGCCTGAACTGGGGCTGGTACAGTAAATAAAGAAAGGTTTAAAAAAACAATTATCATTTGACTTGTAAATCATTCTAAATTTTATGATAAGGCAGTTTTAGAAATTATAATCGGTTCTGTTCCTGTGCAGACAGTATTGCTGTGTAATAATTTAGTTAGTATGACCCCCCCACACACACACACTAATTCTTTAGCAGTTAATAGGCCTTTAATGTCATGACCCACCATTACAACAACTTTAGGACTTTCTAAATAATAGGAAAGCAGGGCTCAACAACACAATTGTGGAACCCTTTTTGTATTACTTTTTTTTGGGAGTCCCATTTTTTCCTTTAAAAAAAAACACCTTTATTTTGGCACTTCCTTTTAAAAACCTTTTCTTTCAGCCCTCTTGGGAGACCTGCCCCCAAGAAGCCATTTTAAACAACACAATTGTGGGACCCTTGTTTGATAACTTTTTTTGGGAGTCCCATTTTGCCTTAAAAAAATCCTTTATTTTGGTGCTTCCTTTTAAAAACCTTTTTCTTTCAACCCTCCTAAGGGACCTGCAGCTTTAGGGATCCTCTAGAAGGCTGTGTAGAAGTGTAGAAAGATGTATCGGAAAAGGGCTTACCATCTCTAAAATGGACACCACGCGGTGCCTTTTCTCCCTGAAACTCAGATCCTGTAATATAAACATAAATCATGAACTGTGTTTTAATATTCTTATATATACATTTTTATTAAGAATTGAAAAAAATGGTATTTTAACTGGTTTTTGGTAATGTTTATTTATCTGGTGTGTCATTTTAATACAAATTCAACTGGTGTGCTATAGTTACCAGGAGCAGCCGGATAAGCTGTAGGAACTATAGTGGCAGTGCTGACAACTTTAGCTGAAGGTGGACCAACAGGAATGTGGATGGAGCTCTGCTGCATGGACGGGGCCTGTTGATGAGGTGGAGTTGACTGAATGTGAACAGGCTGTTGAACATGCGGCGCTTGTTGCATCGGCGGCTGCTGTGCATACTGGTTGCTAAAAAAAGTAAGGAAATTTTGAGGGAAAAAAATCAGTTTGAATTACAACTAATAAGCAATCTTTTTAAATTAATAAATAAATGTTTATTGATGTAAAATCACAAGATCGTATCCTCTTACGGCGGTATACATGCCACATCATCTTACCTGAGATTTTCTGTTTCTTTTTTAAGGTAAAAAACTAGTATTGTTTTATTAAACAGATAAAAAGAAAAAGGTGTTAAGGAAACTGGTGTTAGTGTTGTTGTTAAAAAATACAAAAGACAAGTGTATTACCACAGCTCAGGTCTTTCACACTTACGTACTGGTCAAAAACACAAATGGTTAATTCTTAAAGCATAAGTATGGTCCTTAAAAACAGAAGGCTAAGAATAGAGAACGGGGGCTGGTTTGTTATTTAATCGGAGGCTGTTATAGAGGGAGAGAAAAAGTGGTGAGGCTAGGGGTTTGAAGCAGTGATGAACCAGTACCTGATGGTGGAGGTTTGGTACTGTGAGCTGTAACTGGAAGAGGACTGCATGGTGAAGCTACAGTGCAGCACAGTAAAAAAAAAGTGACAGTGCAAGTGTGTTAGAAAAAGGCAACCATCCACAAAAAAAGCCATGTACACCCATAGCTGTAAACTGTAAAAATTCATTCGTCTTCTATACCCACTAAAAACTAAGATTTTTTTCTACTAATTTCCATTAGTTTTAATGATTCTTACTGCACTGTATATCAGATCCAAGCAGTTTTGTTTCATACCAGGCAGATATTTTCTTACATCTGCCTCTGCTTGGGCTGAAAATGGCAGAAACATCTGTCTGAAGGTCACTGCGCTACAGTATAAGTGCACATGGCAACAGAACAGAATAAAACCATTTTTGCAAAGCGTGCAATCACTCACTCAGTTTCTCATTCAGCACAAACACAAACTAAACAAACGTATACTGATGTGTCCATGTACACAAGGTTGTCAAGCCAAACAGAAGAAAAGCTCTCCATTTATTGGCTTGCCCAATAAAGCACCAGAATTTCAATACAAACATCAGAAATAAACTGTGGTTATTATAATAGTTGTTATACTTGTAATAAAACATGTTACAGAAATATGATATTAAAGCCATGCCATGTTTACAGGTAAAAGAATAGCTACATTTACTGAATTTGGCAGACACCCTACAGTTATGTTCATTTATTTAATCTATCTGAGCAGTTAGAGCTCAAGGATCTTGCTTAAGGGGTCAAGGGTCTTGCTCCAGCACTGGCATCTTGGTGCTTGTTTGGAGATCCTCTAATTGGCAGTCAAACACCTCAGGTTACCACTTTCCATAAAACACCACACAGTTGTACGTAGTAGCCACGGTTTCAGTTGAATGCATAGAACAGCTCCATCGAAGTACCATTTTCATATTTGTAATTATCTATTTTTCTAACAATTAACTGATTCTCAGTGCTTTCTATATTTTAATCAGAAACTAATAGCTATCCCAGGAATATTTAGCAAGAATACTGGCATGAATCCAAGCTAGTGGTAATTTATAGTCACCAATCTACCTACCAAACTGTTTTCGTTACGAACCCGGCGAACCCCAGAGGTTTCAGCATAAACGGTAACCTGAGCTCACTATCAAACTGGTGACTCAGTAGCTATAAGGAGGCAACACGATCTACTAAACTACCTCTGTACCATTTTTCGCTTAATTACCTAATTTACCTAAAATACCTAATTTCAGGTAACATAATCTAGTTTGTTTTAGGAGAATCATCTTTAAAAATTGAGTTATCTTTATTGAGTTAAATAAATTAAGTTAGAACTTTATCGAGTTAAAAAAAGCCCTTATTCTTGAATCCCAAAACCATAAATTTGAACAAATTTATGTATATATGTGTAGAAAAGTCATCACCCCACACTGGTTGGTTTCACTCCAGTCCACACTGCATCCAACTTAAAAGTTGTCAAAGCTAAGTGAACACGCTAAAAAAACCATGCTGTATAGAACTTTAGCGTTGTTAGCTAAAAACTACTTTCAATTTAAAAATAATTTTTAATAAAACTATTTGGATTTACTTGTTATTGAAGCGAATATGTTTTAGGCAAAATAGCTTCAGGATTAATGTGTTTATCATCAATCTGGCATCAAATTAAACATGTACGCAGATGGTTACAAGTCGAAAGAGACAAAATCTTTTTTTAGTTGCTATTTAAGAAAAAAAAAGCCAAAGGAGTTTACAGTTCATGGAAAGCTGCTGATTAGTATTGTGTGTGTGAGTGTGTGTGTGTGTATATAAATGCAGGGGACGTGCAGAGTGAGCACTGCGAGCGCAGGATGGTGGAGCTGTGCAGAATCCACAGATGTCCTGGGGATTTTAACCACAACATGACTTTATTTTTGTGCGCTGAACTGCTGACATGTGATTGGTTGTTCAGTGTGCAGGTGTTTTCTAAAAAGTGGTCCTTGAGTTATCAGGTAAGTTAGTGTGAAGAAAAGTCGCACTATAAATCTGTCTATCAGTGCTTTTTTTTTTTTTTTTTTTTTTAAATTCGTAATTTTAATATAAATAATTTTTACAATTTTGATCCCCAAATAACTACTTTCAGCAAAAACCTTCAGGCTTAGGCTGACTTTGTATGGTATGTAGGTTTGAGTTTAAAGCACTATTTTTACTCATAAAGCACAATTTTTAGTCATAAAGCACTATTTTTGTAGCCCTATATCCCAGCATTCTTAGCCACTCTGCACACCCCTTTACTAAGTTAAGCCAGATGAATGTCTGTACCTCACTTTCTTTGCTTTTCCTGATTGCTTGCGTTTGGGCAAAGCGCTGCTGTGGAAGTATGGAGTGATTGACAGGGCCTCCAGCGCAGTGTTGGGCGGCGACCCTTTCTTATACACATGGTTTCTTAATAGGAGCCAGTGAGAGAGGCATGAAAGATTGACTGTATTTCAGGTCAGAGTTATGCTGTTTGCAGCTTACGAATTAAAATGCTAAATTTGTGACTAGATTTAAATCCCCCTACCATATGTAAAGACAGGAGTGTTTCAAAATGAAATCCATGAAAAAAAAGTAAGCTACCTACTAACCTAGTGACTTTTCATATGGATTTACGTGCTCTTATGCAGTACATTTAAGGAAACGTTATTTGCTCCTCTGCTGATTTTGCATGTTTGCCCACTGACAAAGAAATGATCAGTGTATAATTTAATGCTAGGTTTATTCTAACAGTGAGACACAGAATAACACCATTATCATCAAATTGTTAAAAATCATATTTCGAAAAAAGTTTTGATGTGATTTGCATTTTAATAATTAAAATAAGTAGTTGATCCCCTATCAATCTGCAAAATTTGTAGCATCCTGGTGTCTTTTTATACAGGTAAATAGATGAGATTAGAATCACTCTCTATTGAAGAGAGTGCTCCTTATCACAAGGATAAATGCTTAACGTGATCCAAAGAACATGATCCCACAGTCAAACATGCAGGGGAAAACATTTTGCTTTGATGGATGGATTGGGCCATACACCATTAAATCTTGTGTTAGAACCTCAAAAACATTGGCTAGGGCAACAAAGGAGTCACTCAAGAAGAAACTCATCAAGGTCCTGGTGTTAGTCTTTACATCTTTATCCCATGGAAGGCTCAAGTTGGCAAAAGGAACATTATTGGCTTAGAACTCCAACAACAATTTAAGTACTAAGTCTTTTTTTTCAATGAGGTCAAATATTTTTTTTTACTCATAAAAATGAAAATCAATTTATAACCCCAAGTGCACTTGGATAGGCTCCAGCAGATCCTGTTACCCTAAATTAGGGAATAAGCGGGTACAGAAGATAAACTAATAAACGAATGAATTTATAACCCCTTTGAAATGCATGTTTTTGTTTTCATTCCTTCTTTTGCCTTGAACCTACCATTAAAACTATAGACTGGTTATTTGTTTGTCAGTTGGGCAAACATACAAAAGTAAAACAGGAACAATTCTTCCCCTTACTGTATGTATCTAGACTTGTTCAAATTTATTTCTTATTATTTAGATGGTCTAGCTAATAACAGAATGTTAGATAATTAGATAAACCCATCAATTGCTTTTTACACAAGTCGTCTACTGTGATTGACGTCTATTATACAGACAGATAAATGACTGGACTGATATATCATCCAAATTATAACCGTGTTAATAAATGGTAAAGTTTTGGAAAAAAACGGGGCTCAGTGTACCTAGACTGAGCAGTCAAAGCAGTTGAAATTGTTGAGGCAGCAAATGACAGATGGCGTGGCCCCTCAGGGGTGAGACTCGGGGCCTCATTAGCCTCGTGAGCTACAGGTTCAGCTTGCAATACAGCCTGTGGCTCAAGGGGTGGCACAAAGCTGCAGAAGACAGAGTTATAAAAGAGTTATAAAGCCAGTGGATGGGTGACTGATGAGGGAACGCACCTGCGGGGTCTGGAAATGCAATTATGATGACTTGCTTCTTGCTGACAGAAATAAAACCATGTATATCCCAGCCTGCCTAATACAACCTCAACAGCTTGCATGCTGTGCAAGAATTTATATAATGCTTTTAGCCCTTTCATATTTGGTTTTCTGAAAAAGTGTTGATTTTTGTCTAAGCTCCAACAGGCTGAAAAATAAATGGCAATTGATCAAGCAAGTCAAATAGTTTGGAAAAGTATTAATAGCTCTGTTTACAGAGCCAATTATTCTTTCTTTGGGCAAGAATGTGCGACTTAGATTTTTATATTAAGTAGTGCAAATTGCCCCAAAATGAAGAATTGTTAAAGAAGCCAAATCTTGTGCTTGACCTGCTGTACATGAACACTTTTACACATTGTAAAATATTTACATCCTTAATCAGCATGACAATTTAAGTGTAGCTTAAATTTTAACCCCAATCGTTGTCAAAAGATCTGTTGCACCAAACACACACACACACACACACACACATATATATATATATAAATATACACATGTGGGATCAAATATGAGAAACTATGGAACAGTACATGGTGACAAGCAAAACCGAAGCATTCAGCATTACCTGACATGGCTAGAACATTTAGAGGCGGGTTCAACAGTCTGCTCAGGCACCTGACTGGTTATCTGCAGCTCAGCGGCGAGCTTACTGGGCAAAGCTGCAGATGCAGAAGCGACATGGGCCGTGCTCGTAGAGACCGCAGCATGCTGGACAGGCGTACTGCACAGGAAGTTAGGGTGCATTGAAATCATTAAACATAGCTACGTTTGTATATGGACACAAATAGCAGCCCTTGTTTTAAGTGCCTCTTTAAATATTAACAATCAGTCAATCCACTGTGACTTTGCATGCTTTAATCAGCAAGCTGATTTCTGCAATACAGCTTTATTAATAACATGCAAAAAAGTTCTCTCTAGCATAGTGCTATGATGTTTATCAAGGTTAGAGGAAAGGGGGATTTTGAAAGGGAAAAAAAGTGAAACATTGAATAAACCATTAATTTCTGAACAACTATTAAAGAGGTTAATTTAAACGATTTACTATATAAAGATTAAATATGCATGTTTTTAGTGATTTTCTGTGAATAATTGGCACCCCCTGTAAATACAGGCACTTTATTTCAGGGACAAATAAATTGTCACTCTTAACTTACTGGAACCCACCTACTTGAACCCTTGAAGCAGGAAGTTTTTGGTTGAAAATTTGCACAATTATCGCTAGTTGCCATGTAGTTGATACATGTAGACATGCTATTTTTTTAATTACAGCAAATTTTCTACAGCTTTGGCGCAGAAAGCATGGACTGACAACATCAACAAAAACATGTGGGCAACGCTTTTATCTATGCATGTGGAAGAGTGGCACGGTGGCTTAGTGGTTAGCACCGTCGCCTTGCAGCAAGAATGTTCTCCCTGTGTTTGCATGCGTTTCCTCCAGTTTTCTTCCACAGTCCAAAACATGCATGTTAGGTTAATAGAAGAAAAAGTACAAAAATCACCATGACTTTAACCTAGGTACTGGCATGGCGTTAAAAAAGAATAACTATGTATGTGTGTAATGAACTATTAAAGACTGTAAATACACATTAATTTTTGGAAGAGAAAAAAAAAACAACAACAAAAAAACCCTGAATCGGTTTGCAGATATATATACACCATAATAAACCGTGAGAAAAATTAGTTCATTACTATATCACCTGAAACCAAATGTTCATTAATCTTTTAATAACATCACAGATGTCATTTGTACATAATGTTTTGTTATGTTAGTTAATGCTTCGTTTGTACTTGCAGAAGGTGCCAATAAATCAACAGCACTTTAGCTACTTTTCCCTCTGTACAGTCAAGGTACTGCTCAAAAGAAATTAACGAAAATTGTGTGTTAAAAATTGTAAATTATATGGACCTTTTCACATCACCTCAGCACAGCAGTACCCCTTAACAATAAACAGCCAGGTTTTCAAATGGGATTCTGTGTTACGAATTTCTTTGTAACATGCATCATAGACAATAATTGTGATTGGAAACACAAAAATTGCATTGTGGGTTAAAAAAGGAAAGACAGTGAATTTAAATGCAACAAAAACAAAAAAATGCCTTAAATATTAAAATCTTATACACTTTGATGGACTAAAGAAATTTTAGTGGCTAAAATAATCAATATTGACTCTGGTGGTTGATTAATACACAGTTCACTGAGAAGAAAAGGTGCTGAGGCAGATGGGTGAAGATAAATGGCAGGCGTTTAGCAGCAGCAGCATGGTGGTGGACTAATGGCTGACCCCTCTTACATATAACCACCTCTCCATAGGATAGAGATGATGGTTTCTTTACAAATCACTTTTTGTGGTGAACTTGTGGGTTTATTTAGAGCTCTGGAGTGTTCTAGTTGGGTCTGTGTGTAGGATGAGTGTGTAAGCTGTGAGTGTAGTTGGTGTATTGAGTGGGTTTGTACTGTGTAGGCTATTTGTTCTTATTAGTGAAGTGGAGGAGGCTGAAAGACAATAATGAGGACGCACAATACAGGAAAAAAACACGCACACAGACAAAAAGTGCTAACTTATACTGGTGCTAACATACAGAATCACAGTGACACACTCGCAGTGAAAAAATTACACTGTATATAAGAAGGAGCATGGCGTGGAGAGAGAGAGAGAGAAAGATAGATAGATAGGCAGACGATGTGGCTATGAAGCTAATTTCTGGACCAGAAATTAAAATCAACCATAAAAGCCATGACATGAATTGGAAAATGAACTATAACAATGACATAAAATAACAATAATTGCGACAACCTTCAGAAAATGTCTACAGTTCAAAAACCCTATACTGCCAGTATTTACTGCAAGTCATTTCTTTGTAGGGTAAACATCTTTGAATATTTTTAAGCAATACAACCCCACCTTCTCACTAAGTATCCAAGGCACATGTGTAGATTGCCAAGCTTGAGATCTGCATTGCCCTCACAGTGGCCTTTCAAGTGTGGGCTACCTCCTGCTTTACATATTCAGGATAATTTCCTCAATACCAGTCAGTTTTAAACAAAAAGAAAACTCTGCTGCACTCCCGATGTTTTACCCCATTACACTTTATTTTATTTGAAAGAACTAAAAAGTAGTACTTCATAAAAACGTTATTTACAATCCTAGACTGAAACCTTAAACTATCGGTCAGAAAAGCTTTCAAAGCCTCCATGAGTGTTCAAATAAAGTGCTACCAACTGCTAAGATGAGATAATTCTGAATAAGACGACTAGGTGTTTAAGTGTCCAAACCCTTTGTCATTTTCAACAGCTTTATACAGGTTATTCAAGTGGATTCATGCTGAATAAAGCAGACACGGAAAGACATTTTAGAGATAAAATGACATTAGAGACAAAAAGATGATTTGAAAAGAAATGACCTAATGTGAGGTTATAGAGAAATTTAATGGGATGTTAGTTAGTTAATGACTACAGGTATAATAAAAAAAAAAGACATCAGAATACAACAATTAGCAGTGACTTAGAAGGGCCGTGATACTATTTAAAAAAAAATTTTGAACAGATGTAAATGTGTTGAACATAATCTAAGACAGTGTTAGAACCTGTTGGCTTTAATCACAATTTATTTTAATGCACCAATTTTCTGCTATGTCTCATGTCTTATTGCTTTAAAATCTACATCATAGGAAGATAACAGTTAATTATTCATGGCATCACGTGATCCGAGACTGCATAGTAGTTAGACATTTATGGATCGCAAGTGTTTGTTTCTATTGTGCAAAAGGTTTGGCATGTTGCCTTGCTGTTTTTGCATCATTTTTTGCGTTTTTAAGATATTTGTGTCATATACAGTATATATTTTTTATTTTTAGTAATATATCTTTGGAAATAAATATATCTGTTCTGTTAGCTTGTGCGTTGCTAGATGGCTGTGTTATCTACACAAATTTGTCAATGTTATCAAGATAATTTTTGTAATATAATAATATCATTATTCAGAAGCAATAGCCCATGTTCTGTCCTGTATTTCTGTCCATAAAAACAATTATTCACGTTTGTATGGCACAACCTTATAGTGCATCCAATATAGTCAGCAAAAACTGACCAAGCTTTTACTGATGCGGTCTGGAACTGAAAGATTATATAAAAACTTGCTTTGGCATAGTGGCGTAGCATCTTGTTTTTGGAGAAACCTTATTGGTATTTTACCAATCAGTGCATGTGCGAATCAGTGGATAAGACTGAACAGACAGTGATGTCATAGAAGAAGTCCATCTTCTACTGCGGAGATGACACACCCACACAATTACTTCAAAGTATAGAATATTCCAAAAACTGTTGTATTGGCCAAATGTTCTCAGTAGAATCTGTTTTTTTGGAGTAACAACAAAATTTTCAGTTCTAAAATTTACAAGGTTTTAGAGAACAATGGCTCTTATATGTGAAAAGTTCAATTTTAATTTCTCAGTTTATGGCCCTTTTAAGTTTCTTTTTTAGAAAAGAAAAAAATCATAGGTAGCTATCAATATTTAAATTGAAATTGGGACAAGTATCTAATATTGAGTAACAAACATTGTACTAATTAGTGGGTATGTAAATAAAAAAAATACTTTGTGATACAACTGCAAAATGCTACTGTGATAAGAGAGTCAATGTCTAGGCTGGCACAACTATTTATAGCATTCATGTCTTACAAAACAGCGTGAGGCGGATAAGTATGGAGCATGATGTGTATGTACATGACTGGATGAGAAAAAGAAGACCAGGAGAAAGGTGAGCCATTAAGAGACACTCTTTTAGTTAAGGTTTCATGCAATCCATGCAGGTGTGCTAGAGATGAGAAAGGCTAAGCAGTTAGCAGTGGCATCGATTTAAACCAAGACCAAACAGCAGACAACGATAACAGCCAATGGCACAGCCATCAGTATTTCCCTATGTCATAACCAGACGAGCAGAATTACCTTCAGAAACAAGTTCTTGAAAGGTTTAACGACTCGCTACTCGCAAATACAGATTTCCTTCGTGGCAGCGCTGATGGCCAAAGGTGCAGCGATTGTATGGTTTCCATCTCTCTGTTAAGTCCTTTCAGCCACAAGGCAGCTCTACAGAGAAGTTGCTTTGCCTAGGATTTTTTTTTATATCCGTTTCTTTAAAAAAAATTTTCTGATCATGTACTTTTATATCTCATTATATATATATAATAATATATATATATATATATATGGCCATACAACCACAAACTCTGCTGAACAGTCTCTTATAAACTACAGTCGATTGCAAAGGTTTGCTGCTTGTTTTCCATGTTAGCCATAATGCCACAAAAGTGGTGGTAGAAGGCAATAAATACAATATTTTTTCCCTTTTAGCTGAAAACAGAACAATACTGCACTGCTTTCTAAGCACTATTCATTTTTTATCTACACATAGAATTACTGCGCTCATGGTTATCTCGACCAGAGGCTATGGCCCACCCCAAATTAGGACTGGTACTCTAAACATTGGCAGAAATAGAATTAAAATGTGGGTTTTTTTCCAAGTCTAATTTTTCATCCTATGTTTTCTGTATTTGATTGTAAAGTTTATAAACTTTATAGATTAAACTATTTTTATATTTACTATATTTCTTCAATTCAGCCACAATCACAATACATCATTTCATTTCATTTCATCTTCTGTACCCGCTTATTCCCGAATCCGGGGTCACGGTGGTCTGCTGGAGCCTATCCCAGC
>JAOTQW010000032.1:12251174-12265678 GCA_026260075.1 Sisor rabdophorus | reverse complement strand
AACCGGAGTACCCGGAGGAAACCCACGCAAGAGCGGGGAGAACATGCAAACTCCGTAAAAAACCTTCTTGTTGTGAGGCGACGGTGCTAACCACTGCGCCACCACGCCGCCCAATCACAATACATTTAACATTACTTTATTTCAACTACATAAATAATAAAATCTTCACAATACTAAAAGTCACTCTGACATTTTCTGGTACAAACTGAATCAGCTCCCTATAAAAAATTGTATAAAAAATTACGTGGCCTCCATAAAACACTGTTTCAGGACACTTTCTCATGCCTGCTTAGTGGTGCAGAAGGTCATTGAAAATTATGAATTGTTATCTTGTGTTTGAAGCAGCAAAAAGTTTCTATACAGCTACACCAATAACTGAATAACAATAATTCAGCAATAAGCAGTAATCTAGCAGCAGCACCATGACATCAACAGCACAGTCAGTTCCACTCGGGATTAAAATGATCGACAAGAATACAATACATTTTTCCTTCATCCAGCATGACTATTGTTAGTGTAAACTGAACACAAATTAAACACCTGAGATTAGAATCAAAGCAACAATTCAGATATTTTGCAGCAGCCACATAACCACTACATTATTCTTAGCAAATTTAAGGTGTTTAAATATTATAAGTACTATAAACAACATTAACTATAATGAGCAAGTTTAAATTAGGTTTAATATAACCAATGAAATCACATTTTGTTGAGATCAAATATGTAACGTCTTTTATTTAAACTATATGTAATGTTTTTTCCTCAAATTTAAATGACCTTAGATACAGTATATCAATAGAAATATTTATTCATCTTCTATACCTGCTTATTCTCCAACTATGCCCTAGAAATATATCTACATAGATATATATTCATATGGCCGGTGGGGTTAGCACCGCAAGATTATCCAGCAAGGGGTCTTTCATGTTCTACCTGCGCTTGCATGGGCCTACTCCAGGTACTCTGGTAAGAAAACTCAAGCGTTCTATTATTTTCTGTTATTTTATTAATTAATATTTTTGCATAAACAATTTGTGCAAACATTTTTCTTGTGATATCGACACTGCCCAGATGTGTCTTATGGAATGCAGACCTTTGCACTCAACTGTAGGCTCTTGGATTACATGTATCTTTAAACAGATCTATTTAAGGCTTTAAATAACTTTATCTAGCATCATGTGTTCTTACCAACTTCTATTGAACATCTGCAAGCAAGAACTGAAAAAAGAAACTGTCTGCACTGCATGCTGAAGCACTAAATATCTAATCATAAGTTAACCAATAATCTCAAATAATTTAGCAAACAAGGAATCAGATCTCTTCTCAGAAAATATAGTTAATTGACCAATTAAAATGTATGACACTAAGCACACAATCCAAATTACTCTAATACATTTACTGTAAACATTAGCAAATAAAAAGCAAACACACAGACCTACAAATCTTTTTTAAGCTGTTGCTTAATTATGTTATCCAAAGTCGTCTTTAAATAAATGTTTTTACCAATAATCAATTTAAAATTGTAAAAGGCAACCCATCCTATATTCTATTTTGTTTAAAATCTATACAGATTCTTTAAATAACAATTTAAGCAACTCTAATAAAAGCAAGATTCAAAAAAACCTGCTAAGTGTTTCAGTTTCAAAGTCCGACAGCTTTTATTTGCTGAGTATCATTAGGTACAGAGACAGCATAAGTAAACATCACTTAACAGCCAAGACATTCCATCAAATTCTTTACAATCCAGCCACAGCAGAGAGAGAGAGAGAGAGAGATTATACGGCGGGAACAGAAAGACTGTCCATAGGACTGTGAAGAACGTAATAACATTGTCCTCTCTCTCTGTCTCGCTCTCTTTCTCCCTTCTGACATGCTTTGCCTTTCTCTTCTTTGACATTCTCTATCTATCGCTGCCTGTCCTGAAATTTTAATGAGCTAAGTTAAGGATTTGAGCCGATAAGCCATTGTGCCAGTTTTTCAGTTTGGCAAAACGTGGGCCTTTAGCTCCTGACTCAAAGATTTCCCTGTGACACGAGGAGATGGAAGACAGAAAAGACAAAAGGGAAAGACAAAAGAAAAAAGGAATGAAGCAAGTTAGAGAAGAACTCTGCTCCAATTTAAGTGTCTCAATATGCTACACTTTCTGTAACAGTCCTTAAGGACAAGCTATTTTTATGCAAGAATGTATGTGAATGGCACCGGTGCTATGTTATTTTATTATTATTCCTTAAATTTTTCTTGTATAGATAAAGGTTTTTGTGTGATTCTTGTTATGGATCAGTTTTTACACTATGTTATATGGTTCTAAGGGTTCTCTGAATGGAACAGACAAAGCAAATCATACAGATAAACACTCAAGTACATAAAACATTTGCAAGTTTGTGTGTATGCGCATGTGTGTGTGTTTGTAAGACTTAAAATGTGTGTCTTAATTTTAGTTCGGCACAGTGAGGGGTCAGGCTATGTTGTTGCAGTCCAATGATTCGATTCATATTTAATCTTGAGACAATAATGCAATGTCTTTGACCACCAAGTGCTGCTGCTAGCTGCCTACCTTGCTCTTGCAAGAGCTTCCTCATCTGGGTCTTGCACTGCAAAAAAAGAGCAAGAAGAAAGAAAAAAATATTAAAGACCATTTTACTTATTATTTTCTATAATAAGTTTAAGTTAGGCAGTGCGGTGGTGTAGTGGTCAGTACGATTGCCTCACAGCAAAAAGTAACGGCGTTTGTTTGAACCAGCTAAAAAACTGGCTAAAATACTCCTCAGGAACCTCAGTAGGTAAAAGTTTCCACTTAACTGGAAACAGTGTCAGGTCAGAATTTTGACCAATTATTTGTGGTTGTGAAATGCTATGAGTGAGGTACAGTATTACTTCTGACAGCTTAATATCATACCGCAATAAAAATAATAAACAAGTGAACATAAACTGTCAAAGTGCTCAAACGATAACGAAACAATCAGATACATTGCTTATCCCAGGGACCAAATTAAATGTATATGAAACATGCTTTAAACATTAAGCATGCATCAGGCATTATTTTCTACTACTTTATGTCGTCATTTCATCTTATTTTCACAGCTAAGTAGTTAAGGGTTAAAAAACCTTGCTCGAGGACATGTTGTCCTATAGATTTACCACTTGTGACAATTAAAACCTTTTTTTTTTTTAAATCTACTTTCATAACAGCAGCTAATAGTATTTTGTCCTGAACAAACCATAGAGGTTAAGCAGTGTGCGTGTGTAGGGGTCTGGAGTGCACACTTACTATATTCAGTGCCGGTGACGTGGGCAAGGAGGCGGAAGGACTTGGACTGCATGTGGGCAGCTCTTCGTGCCCATTCAGCAGGCTCCAGCACTTCTCCGCTGGAATTTACTGCTTGATACACTGGGGAAGCACTGTCTATAACACGCTCTTTAACAGGCAGACTACTGTAACCACAGAGAGAGCCGTAACCATAAAGAATACACTCCTTAGAGGATACAAACCAAGGCGTTCATGAGTGTACTGCATGGCTGGGTTAAATGCAAAAAGGTCTTTTTGTAATATTTAATGAAAATTATACAAAGCGGTATTAGTTGATGTCATTGTTTTTTTTTAATTCACTAAAGTACAGAGGAAAAAGGAAGCTTTTGGGTTTTGTTTTGGGTTTTTTTTAGCAAAAAAAAAAGCTGACGAACATAAGAGGAAAGCCAAAAAATATGCTTTCTAAACGGCAAAAGCTTGACTAGTAGATCACTAGCAAAGCAAACATTTGGTAACACAGCAGTCGCTTGCCCAGAAGGATGACAGTAAAGCAGTGATATTAAATTGTGGTTCCTACCATTAATTTGGATATGAAATGAGGGGAAAAAAAATAATCCACACATCAAATAGCAAGTGATTTAAACCCATTTTAAGTCTTCATTTTTAATAGTATCGCAGCAAAAATGTGTTCAGCAGCCACACCCAGGAGTCAAAAGCTGGCAATGTTCAGTGCATGGTGGTGAGAATAACATAACTGTGGTTCGTCACTAAAAGTGACAGTAATCATTTGTGAGCATCTTTAAGCACATGTTTTTTCAAAGAGGCATAATTCCTTCGGATTGTTCGCATGAGCAGCAGTGTGACATTGCAGTTTTGTGCTTGAATATTTTTGTTACAGTAGAACTAGCTAGTGGGTGCAACTCTATCTGGTTACCTAAAACCCATATAAAATCATGCAAAATAAAAATATGAATTATTGTTTATGAGCTACTTTATCGCAGACCTCTTATTCATGATGTAAAAAAAGGACAAAATGGAAAAGGTTAGGGATTATAAATAAATTGTGTAAGTATACCGAGTTAAGGAAAGAAAGAAGTTAAAAATAAAGGGGATGAATAGCCAAAGTGAATAATAAATACATAAATACTTACGCAAGGGGAGTGTCAGAGGGAGCCTCATGGCTAGAAAAAAAATAAAAATCACCCGGCCGAGGCAGCAGAAGGACACACAGAGGCAGCAGAAAGGCACAGGGCAAGCAGAGAGGCAAAAGAGAGGATGGACCCATGGATCAATGAGATGAGTGAGAATGGGTAACAAACAATGAGATGAACATGACTGACTTAAAATTCACGAATTTATGTATAAGTAAATGTTTTGTGTTGCTTTCTACAAAAACATGTGCACTATCCTCTCAAAAAGTACACACCAGACACCATCACCAAAGGATCACCGAAAGATCCTTTAAAATCATTATTTGATAGTTAAACCCTTATATTTTTAAAGATTAATTCAGGGACAGTTACTCCTGAGTTCTTCAAATAATGAAAATAATAAGACAGAAACGTTTGACTCCATTTGATACTAGAAGTCTACTTGTTCTTTCTAATGTGCCTTTGTGTGATCTTGCTTTAAGAAAGCTGTGCAAATGATTCTAATCTAGTCTGGTCTGTCTATGGGGTGTAATAAGATTAATAAAATAAAGTTTAAATAGAACTTTTAAACTATTAAAGCAAATATCTGGCTATTACGCCAGGGGCCCTACAGCCACACTCGAAAAACAACCAAAGAAACAGGATGTTTTTCAAATACCAGGTTTATCCAACAGTATTATAATAATAATAAATAATAGCTCATCTCAATAGAGATCTTTAGCACACAGCAGCTGAACTGAGCACAGCTGATCAGCACAAAGGAAAGGTAGGCTCATGCAAGCAGGAGAAAAAAAGACAATAGAAAGGCAAGGTGGTGCATTTGGTCTTACCCAGACATTTCAGCCCCTCTGGCCTGAGACTGACCAGCGATTGCATCCATGATGGCATCCTGAGAGTACATGCTAATCGGGGTGTTGTACTGGGCATGGATGATAGTGGCTTTGCCTCCTGGGCCTTTTACCTCAATGGGCTTGTTGCTAGAAAGAGCCGAGTCCTTCAGCGCAATTGGATTGAAAGCTGGCACATACTCGTTGCTGTGTTTGTGGAGTTAGTTAATTGTCAGGAAAGAGGTAAAAAAAAAAAAAAGGAAAAGAGGATGAAGTGGAAAATACATAGTGCGGGGATGGGTAGAAGGTAAAACATGCAAAAAAAGCCTGAAAATCCTCCTTTATAGAAAAGGACATTTTAAAGGAGCTGCAGAAACAATTTGAAAACGAGTTATTAGATTACATATTTTGTGTCAGTCTTTGAAATGTCAGTAGGATACTAAGAATTTAAAAATGCTAAAAGATTAATCCTTTTTCTATTCAACAACAGAAAAATAATATAGGCATAAGAACGCAATAAGCTCCTTTAAATACCAGAATAAGAAGCGTTCAGCACATGTCAGCTGCCAACTATAAATTCTGGTCTTAACGCTTGTCACAACTATATCAGAAGTAGGTCATCATCATGCTGGCCACTACTAGTGATCTAAATGTAAACGCTGAATATGACAAACATGCAGCTACAAAGATCATCACTCTATCCACCCTACAATCTAGGCATTCCTGAGCAAGACACCATAAAACACAGCGTCACACACCGACATATACATAAAGCATCTGAAGGTATGAGCCAGACTAATGCATCTATCTCAACTCTAACAAGCGAGATTAATCACAGACTCACAGAATTGAATAGACAGATTTCAAATGACACAGGATGCTGAACTGTGCTAAAACCAAGGGCCTAAGCATGACACAGGCATAGACATGCATATATACACACAGCACCACAGCACACGGTGGCATGGTACTAACTTGATAGGCATGTTGGTAATAACCTATGGTTGTAAGGAAAATAACAGAAAGGGGGAAACATCTGTTAAGTAGGTCACCATCTGATGCTATGCCTAAATTCAGTGTATAACCATACAAATTCCACATTATAATGTAAACTATATGACTAAATGGTTGTAGACCAGGGGCGTCCAAACTCAGTCCTGTGGGCCAGTAGGCCGTTGCAGAGTTTAGTTTAGTTCTAGACTTGCTCAACACACCTAGCTGTAACTTTCAGGTACACCTAGCAAAATCTTAATTAGTTGGTTCAGGTGTGTTTGATTGGGGTTAGAACTAAACTCTGCAGGCCCTCCAGCAAACCTGTGCCGTAAAGTTCAAAAGCACACAAATGTTTACAGAATTTTCAGTGAGGCCGAAGGACCGGCGTCTCTTGCACAGAACTCTGACCTCAAACACTTTTAGGATGAGATGAAAAGGCAACCTCTGACCTTCACTTCCAATTTCAATGCTTGACCTCACTGATGCTTTTGTTGTTCAAATTTTATTTGTCACATACATGATTCTACAACAATACAAGTAAAATGTTCTTTTATAACTCTCATATTTAGAAAATGAATAATAGAAAAATGTTAAAAAGGTAATAAAACATACTGTGTTTATTTACGAATTTATAAGGAATGCAGGAGTTCTGGTCTGTGTGTGTGTGTGTCGAGCCCTATATGATCAAGTCTTTATAGATTAATAAAAATGCCAACTGGAAACAATGGGATTATTGTGTACATACAGTATGTCACAAGTGAAACACACCCCTTACATTTCTTGTACACCAAAGAAAGAAGCCCTGCTGCAATGTAAGAAGTGAATGTACAGCTTGTGCAGCAGTGTAAATTTGCTGTCCCATCAAAGAAACTCAACAGACAGCCATTAATGTCTAAACCCCTGGTAACAAAAGCGAGTAGCCATTTAAGAGGAAATGTACAATTTGGTTTCAAAATGTCTATACATCTTTTCCATGACGGCATCAAGGAGCTGGTGGGTGGGGGAGACCTTGCTCTCCTCCACATTCACAGAGGCTCAATAGATTTTGGGTCTGAAAACATGCTAGGCCAGTCCATCACCTTTACCCTCAGCTGTTTGGGGTTATCATTTTGGAATACTGCCCAGCGGCCCAGTCTCCAAACAGAGGGGATCATGCTTTGCCTTAGTGTGGCATAGTACATTCATAGTTCCCTCAAAAAAAAGTGTAGCTCCCCAGTGCCAGTTGCACTTATGCAGCCCCAGACCATGACACTCCCCACCCTGCTTGAACGTAGGCAACACACTCGACAAACAAATAAGTTTATCTTAGTCTGATCAGACCACAAGACCACAGGACTTACTTTAGGGTGGACAGCCATGTAGATCATTTTGATGCAATGTGCAGCGTATGGTCCTGACAGACCGCCCCCATCCCTTCAACCTCTGCAGCAATGCTAACAGCATTTATACATCTAATTCCCAAGGACAACCTCCAAGCAGGTTCTGAGTGAAACCTGTCCTGTTAAAGTGTTGTATGGTCTTAGCCACCGTGCTGCAGCTCAGTTTTAGGGTCTTGGCAATCTTTGTGTAGCCTAGGCCATCTTTATATAGAGCTACAATTCTTTTTTTTTTTAGATCCTCAGAGAGTTCTTTGCCATAAGGTGCAATGTTGAACTTCTATTGACCAGTATGAGCAAGAGAGAGCAGAAAAACCAAATTTAACACACCTGCTTCCCAGTCACATGTGTGACCTTGTAATGAGTTTCCTAGGATTGTACTCACTTTTGTTGCCAGGGGTTTAGACATTAATGGCTGCCTGTTGAGTTTTTTTTTTTGATGGGACAGAAAATTTACACTGTTACACAAACTGTACATTTACTACTTTACATTGTAGCAGAGTTTTATTTTTTAGTGTTTTTATATTAAAAAGATATAACAAATAGCGTACTTACTTTTGTGACATACTGTATGTGACTAGATATACATTCACAATAGCATTTCTGGCATTTAACAGATATCCTTATCTGTAGTGACCTGATGGCCTGATTAAGCTTATTAAGCACCAAAAAGAAAATCTGTCAGGAAGGTACCTTCAGATGGTACATCACTCAATGATTTAAGGGGGAACTTTAGAGGAGTTAAGCTGTGAGAGGGAGAGGGAAGGAAGTTATATTGGTGTGACAGTTTGACACCTGAACCTTGGCCTTTTATAGTGAGAGATACAACAGGTGCACTGATCACTATCGCTTCACTGATCCCTATAAACAGACTGAAACTTAAATGATGCTCTCAGTTTTTTTGTTTTTTTTAAGAGTCAAATTTTTAGATTACACAAAAACACAGACATATGTTACAGGTAGAACAATCTTTGTGCTACATTTGGTAACTCTAATGGTATGTTGATGTCAAGGTTCTGCATCATATGATGCAAATGTAATGGACCCATAAGTTCTTTTTAAATATTGCATTTCAATGCCGTTCTAAACTGCCTGCCCCCCCCAAAAAAAAAAACCCCACACACTAATATTTCATTGGACTGCCTTCGGTTTTTATTACAGCATGTATTCGGAGTGATCATTTTGCTTCTGAAAGGTCACATCATTTACTCCTGTGTAGAGTTGCAATAATTTTTTTGCTAAGATCTTGTAATTAGAAAATGTAGAGCACAAAGTGTTCCTCAGCACATCCCAACCATTCTTAATAGGTTTAGAGTCTGGGTTTTATAGTGGCAAATACATGTGTAAAATGATGTCTCATGCTCCCTGAATCACTCTTTGACAATTTAAGCCCACTAAATCAAGAAAATAAAAAAATCCATTAATGGATTAACCTGGTCATTAGGCAACAATCAATCTGGAACATTTGTTATAGATGGGCAGTGTAATATTTTCTATATTTTGGGAAGGCTTTGCACTATATGTATAGCATAACTACAGGAATTTTGAGACACTTTACAGTTAATGAGTCACGGACAAGACCTGAGTGTCAGTCAGCATTCCATTTTATCCTAAAAATGTTCATTGTGGTTGAGGTCAGTGCTCTGTGGTGGCAACTTGAAATCTTTGACTAACGTGCTCATCAACACTGAATCGTTCGAGAATTGAATAGTACACATAGAAAAATAAAAGAAAACCTAGAAAAATAAATTGGTTACATGCACAATTAACTTGTATTTTGTGTCATATAGTAAAATCTACTGTAGTGGTCACCAAAGTAACACCCAATGTTGTGGCTGGTTCACATAAATATCTGTCTCTGCCGTGTTCTACAGTTAACATTTGCAGTCTGCCATAAATGAAATCTTCAGACTGAGATTACACTCTGAAAATAGTATCAAAAGGTTGTGAGAGTGGACCATAAATCAGACTGATAGCTTTAGATTACCTTCTTTTTTGCCCCCAAATAATTTAGTATTTAGAACAGAAACGTTTGTAGATGTTACTAATATTAAGAAAAATGAACTTTTCCAAAACACAGGCCTGTATAACACCTGTTGCAAGGCAAGAACTCGGCCTGAAAGTATTTGTGGTCTGCATGGTGCATCCCACATGACTCTGGTGGGCGAACCTCACCCTGAGTGGAGTTTATGACCTAGTCGGTATGGGAACCACTGCTATATCGTTTTACCAGCTGCTTTTTAGACTGCTGTCATCCTTCTGTCATACAATACATGCCAGTTAGCAGCCAGGTGGGTCAGACCCCAAACTTTAAATCTGATAAAGATATTTTATTAGAATTAACATACTTGCATGCATAAATATTCCATTTATCTTGTTTGTGCAGCTTGTACAAATCGGAGTCAATTTGTTTCTTTAAAGTTTTTAATTTAGTGGGATCTGACACAACGCCACTTGGCTACTGGCATGTCGTGTGGACTTAATATACTTTCTTACATACCACAGTGGCTCATCTGAGCCAAGACTTTTAGCTCTCTCCTGAAGCATGGCCATTTCTTTCAGCGTTTCTGCTGAGTACAGTCCAATTGGGGAGTTATACTGCTGCATCTTTTGTGTGTTAGATGCCTGGCTGAGCTCCTGTGTGTTGCAGTGGTAGGAGTTTGTTTCAGCAACACCACCATTGATTTGATAAGGACCCTTAAAGAAGTAAAAACATGGATAAAAAAATCAGGGGGCAAGGGGGTGTCCCAGTTGGGCAGATATTGATATTGTAGTGGATAATGTTTTCATTATTGTGATGGCCCTAATAAATATCTATATCTAGTTATTACTGTAATACGATGATAATGATTATTATTTGATCAGTGGAGAAATTGGGCTATGTTAACATAATAATAAATAAATAAATAAATTAAATTTTCAATACTTAAATGAATTCAACATCACACAGACATTGGTTTTATTTTGAACACAATGTAAGAGGTCATCTTTCGGGTGGGCTGCCCTGATATATTAATGTAAAACAATTGTTGGAAAAAAAGTCACAACTCTGTTACAGTTTTTGATTAAAAATAAAGAAAAGTACAATGTTTATATAGCATACACATATGCATGGGCGGTAAAAAAATGCATTTTTCATATTTGCTTATAACTCGAATACTTCAACATAATTATTTATTAGCCAAATGCAGGCATGAACAGCCCTGAATGTTTTATGGTTCTTTATTGTTTTAAATACCATGAAAATAATAGAGACTGGCTACTTTAAAAAAATAGAATATGTTCATAGTACAAAAACATTTATTTAAAATACCTCTAGCTAGTAATTATCATAGTGTAATGTTGAGTGAAAAGCTTGCACCTTCTTTTGCAGCCACTGGAGGGCATTATTAGCATGATCACATTTGTAGACCAAAGGACATTTCACTAAGAAGAAAAGGTTCTTATAAACCTCTTCTTTCTATAGCACATGATCAGCTTGTGGCACAAGCTTTCCCAAGATATAACATCAGGAGTTATAGGTGGTCCTGACTAAACACATACCTTCTGGTGAGGGATGACTGGAACTGAAGAGTCGATTCTTGGTGCGGTCATTGACACAGGGACTGGCCGCTTTGACCTACATTAAAACAGAGTTAATTCATAAGAAAGTGCAATATTCAACCCCATAACAGCACAAACTACACACACACACACATCAGAATAAATTGTGTTTGTTGCCTTCTCTAGTTACTGTGTGTGTAAAATTGCACTGCTATTTACACAGTGGTCTTTATTTTATCAGCACGGGTAAAAATTGAAAGGTCAAAAATGAAACAACCGAAATGTGACTAAATGTATAGTTTTTAGGAATTACAATGTGTACACAGTCAGTTTATTTAAAAAGCATAATTTAAAAACTTGGAGACAAAGATTATTCAGATTTCTGACCCCTCTACAGTGAATACTGCAATATAAAAAGTGCTATCAATTCTGGATTTGCTTCTAAGGAACATTTTTTTAAAGGATATGAAGGAAATATTTTCCATGTCAATGCTGACACAGAGAAATATAAAAGCAGAAAGTACAATGTCTTGGCACTTATATGAAGCACTCAACCCTGTTTTTCTTACGTAGTAATTCAGAAAAGCATTAAAGATTTTGCGTGATTTTGAGTGACAAAGAAGTAAATATGACTCTAAAATGGAAACTGGACATAAGCAGCCATTGATTCAACCTCAAGTAATGTGCTTACGTGTACAGATTTTATTTTTTTTATTATTTGTAATAAAACTGAGAAATTGTGAATAGACACTAACTCTGTACAGGGAACCAGGATTATTTCTGCCATTGCTTGTCTGAATCTGTCTCCACATCATAACTGTCCCATTTTCAGTTACGCCATTTGGCAGACGCTATTGTCCAGAGTGACTTACATTTAAATCCAGAGCATCTGATGGCTCAGGGGCCAAGCATTGGGAATTGAACCCACAATCTTTTGGTTAGCCGTTAGTTTGGTTAGTTTACCCAATTAGTTACCACCATCCCATTTAACTTAAATTCCTGAGGCATGGCTAATTCTCTATAAAAGGAACATTAAATAAATGAAACTATGTGACCTTTAATCTTGCATCAAGTCTATTTAACACAATCACATAATTACACACACACACACACACCTTACGATAAATGCATTTACTGCACTGGCAGAGAAGATGAAGTAGAATGTAGATTATATGCAGACATTTTATTTGAATGTAAATTTCTTTTTCAAAAGGAAACACGCATGGTAAAAATACAAACATTTATTGCAAGGTGATAAAAATACTCGAATACTTTGAAGCCAGCAGTATTGCAGACAACCCCTTCACCCGGACCATGATTTTTTATGTTTACTGACCAAAAACATTCAGTTAAAATAGTAATAATAATAATAATAATAATATCAGCTTTTAAATAGTATCAATATAGACTCAAATGTTGCTAGTTCCAGTATTATAAGTATATGGGTCATCGTACCTCTGCATGGTGAGGGCCAGGTTGAAGGTAGAACTTTTGATCTTGTTCTGAGCCTCCAGGTGAGTCATGCCTTCAGTGCTGACACCATCGATAGCGACAATGATATCACCCTGAGTCAGGTTTCCTGAAGCTGCTTTGCTCCCAGGTGTGATCTGTAAAAAGACAAGGCAACCCTGCTAAAGAAAGCTTTAAAACATATCCTGGATCTGGGGATGTACAAGGTTCAGAAGAGAATAGCAGCTATTTAGAGAATATGATGAGATAAGAAACAAGACCTTGCGAACATTAAAAGAACTATTGTTCCCTTTATACAAGAGCCTTTATGTATACATTAGCTTTTACAAAAGTGGCTATAGACCTGTATTTTATTGTATTATATACTCTTTTTAATTATAAACAATAAAAACCCAAAGTAAAATCCTTCGAGTAGTACATGGACATTTTTTTGGTCAATTGTGATTAATTGTCAAACCCTTAATATCATTTAGGTATTTTTTTTTATTCCTTCATAGAGGAAAAGCACAAACACCATGAAATATGCATGCTGGCATCTGATTCTCATGAAGCATTAAATTACGTCTTTAATTGTTGTGCCTATTTGTCATGTATAAGGCACAACACCAAGTGTATTATTACAAACAATATTCTGAACACTCAGATTCTAGCGTATTTGTGCTTACATTAAATTTTTTTAATCCGATCAGCTTTTCACATGGTTATTTTTGGCACTATGACACTACTTCAGCCAAAGTGAATTCACATTGTCACAGTGGAGATAGACATAATTTAACTAACTATGAGAGATACAGTATACAGGGAGGTCTACATTACTGACAGCTGGCAAAGAGGAAGAGAAAAAAAAACTAGTATAGTCAAAATGCCAAAGATAATAAGCTTTATAACAATAAAAACTATTCAAGAAATATAATAATAAACATATTATTTGAGCATTTTGTCTTTATTGATGGAACGAACAATGAGAGAGATGAATCGGGGAAAAGACAAGGTTTGGACTGGAAAGGACCCAAGCCGTAATCAAACCTTGGAGCGCAGCCGAGCATGTGGGTTCTGGCGCCTTAACCCACTTCACTATGGTGCCAGCCTATAATTTATTTGAGTGATTATTGAAATTCTAAAATATTTAATAATTGTTTTAAATTTTATGACCTTAAGATCCATTTCATTAATAGACAAGTTAATGTGGCACCATAGTAACCAATACAAGGATGGAAATTCTTGAACATTCTCTTTAAGCATTACACTATAAATGCTGCCACCTAGAATGTAATGTAATTTAGTATGTATAATATACTTTTATATACAAATAGTTGTGTTACATGTTCATACATTTTCATTTCATAGTCTTTACCATGTATAAGGTTTGACTTGGATGAACCTACCACAGCATTGTCTATACAATACTGGTAAAAAGACCAATTTCAGTTTGCAAAATGTTGTTTCCACTTAAAGTGAAAGAAAACTGAAAACGCAGCAAAGCCCGCTGATCCCCCTTTTACTACAACGCTGGTATCCAGCCATAAGATTTCAAGATGTATGCAGGGTTGTCACACAAAGAATTTCACCATTATATAGACATTGATATATATTGACACGTCAATAAAAATAGAATTTATCCAATGTATTACTAAGATTTCAGAAATTCCATTAACAGCAAAAGTTTGACGTATATACAAAACCACCTTTGGATAGGCCTGCCTAGCTGTGCTTGATTTTGCTACTATTTATTACCTGGCCAAAATTAAAGCCCACTGCTTCCAAAATTTCAAAACCCACTGTAAAAAAACTAAATCCTATAATAAATAACATTCAGATTTTATGATGCAGATGAAATACTGTGGCAGCGCGGTGGCGCAGTGGTTAGCACCGTCGCCTCACAACAAGAAGGTCCTGG
>JAOTQW010000032.1:12230259-12246934 GCA_026260075.1 Sisor rabdophorus | reverse complement strand
ACGGTCGCCTCACAACAAGAAGGTCCTGGGTTCGAATCCCAGGCTCAGGGTCTTTTTGTGCTGAGTTTGCATGTTCTACCTGCAATGGAATGGTGACCTGTCAAGGGTGTACCCCTGCCTTTCTCCCTATGTGCGCTGGCATAGGCTCTTGCAGACCCCCGTGACACCGTTAGGGGGTACAGAAGGGTAAGATGAATTAATTATTAACAAACTTTTTTTGTATTATTTTTTTATTTATTTTGCCCTTCTCCTGTTGCTCAGATTAAGCGCCCTACTATGTTCATTCATTCATTCATCTTTTATACCCGCTTATTCACAAACTCAGGGTCACAGGGATCTGCTGGAGCCTATCCCGGCGCACATAGGGCCAGAGGTCTTCAATCACTTGCAGGGCCACATAAAGGCAGCAATTTAGAATCACCAGTCAACCTAATGTACATGTTTTTGGACTGTGGGAGAAAACCAGAGTACCCGGAGAAAACCCATGCAAGCGCATGGCAAACATGCAAACTCCTCACAGAAAGACCCCCATGTCCATTCGAACCCAGGATCTTCTTATTATGAGGCGACCGTGCTAACCACTACGCCACCGTGCAGCCCTCCCTACCATGTTGCTATATCCCAACTTGACTGAAGTCATGTGACCTCACATGCAGTAGACTTTCTGCTATTAAATCATAGCACAGACTTTTTAAAAAATGTGTAAAATTATAAAAAATGAATGGATTTCTTGGAAACTGAAAGACACGACCCAGCTCTTAACGCACCAGTAGTTTCTGCTTTCTACATAATTAAGCAAAACTAAAGTAACATGTCACACAAGGCTTTAAACACGCTGGAAAAGGATTAGCAGCACCGGCTTAAACTGACTCCCAGCACTCAGCTTGTTTCAGTTGATGCGTGAGTGAATGTATGGCCGATATACCAGTTAAGTCTCCTGTTTCTCACAAACACACAAAAGGCCTGTTCTTTGCCACCAAAGCAAGCAGAGAGAAGAAAACTGAAAGAGTAGAATGGAAAGTAGGCCACTGGAAGAAAAGGAATCAGATAAAAAAATACAGACAATAAAACAACAAGGGTTTGGTTGGAGCTGTGATATTTGCAAGAGGCTAAGAAGTGTTATGCTGGTAAGTGAAATTGTGGATTTATATTGCCCATTTTACACTGTTCAGGATGCATGTGTTGCCCACTGTTGAGAGGCAAGCTGCTGGTCTGTCTCTTGGTGTGGTGTTGAGCCTAACAATTGAAATGCAGATTCACCAACTGGTACATACATTACTCATCAACAAAAGATAAAGAATGCACACAATGTATGACAACTGTTCAAGAAAAAGTCATAGGGCTAAAAAAAAGGGGGCGTGTTTGCCCAAGTTATTCTTATAAATAGTATCTACATACACTACATTAGCAAAAGTTTGTGGTCACTTAAGAGGCACAAACATCTTCATTCAGCTACAAAAATATAAGTAAGATCAGACGCTAATGTCAGGTAAGGGGCTCTGGGGTGCTGTCCAATTCATTCCAAAGGTGTTCAGTGGTGTTGAGATTAGGACTTTGCCAAACACTCTAGTAATAACACTTTAATAATAATAATAAATCATAATTTTTCCACTAATAATAACACACCAGTCTACTCCATCCTATTTGTGATTATTTCATACTGCTGTAAGCTAGATATTGTATCTATATTCAGCTTTATTGAAAGCTATAGTTGATTTATGGGTATTGTAGTGTCAAATTTTTGCAGTGTGATGCATGATGTGCTAGTTTTAGAGTATTTGTCAAAGTATTTGTCAAAGTATTTGTCATATCGGAACAGTGTTTAAGTCTCTGTAATACGAAATATAAATTCTAGACAACTGTGTGCTTTCTTATTTGTAGAGAAACTGCATATGGGTCTGATAATGAGGTGGCCAAAAACCTCTGGCAATATAGTGTAACTAAAATTAAAATCTAATCTTTTGTACCAGATACTAATTCAACTGGAATACTGCCCATAGCGGTCATTTATTAAAAAATGAGAATAAAAAGAACAATACAGTCTTGTGTTTATAAATACAGTTTATACCAGAGATGTAATGTAATGAAGTAATACGTATTAATACTTGATTCCAAATATATACAAAATAACATATTTGATGCAGGCTATTTTATACAACTCTGGTATATACTTATATACTATGTGGTATCATATTTAAAACTAGCACACCATGCATCACACTGCAAAAATTTGACACTACAATACCCATAAATCAACTATAGCTTTCAATAAAGCTGAATATAGATACAATATCTAGCTTACAGCTGTATGAAATAATCACAAATAGGATGGAGTAGACTGGTTTGCCTGAGTGTTGGAGTTTACTGTCGACATATATATAACTCTCAAGTAGTGCTAAGCTGACCTTCACCAGTGTACTAAAAACAACCGTGCCTGTCAGTACACCCAGCTACTGGCTCTCATGGCACAGGACAGGCTTGGGAGGGGCTACAGAGGTGCCGGTATGCAGGTGGTCTCTTTGTGAAACACTAACATAAGCAACATCTTATCTAATGACTGTCTGGAATGTATAGAATCACCAAATATTCAGCGTTCCAGAGGGATGATTACAAGTACCTCTGAAGATCTCCAAGAACCCTTTAACAGAGAACATATAAAATTAAAAAAACACTGGATCATTAGCTCAGCTTTTCCTTTGGATCAGACTGCTTAAACTTACCAGTCCATCCCAGGGCCACACACTCCCAGACAAACAACCACACACTCACTCACACTCCGACAGCAATTTAGAATTACCAATCGACCTAATGAACATGGGTTCTTTTTGGACTGTGGAAGGAAACCCACGCAAGCGTTGGGAGAACATGCAATCTCCACATAGAAGGGTCTTACTTTTACAAGCTTCACTGTACAACTTACAACTTTACCTTCCTGCAGTTTATACAATTCTGTTCAGTGAGGCAGTAAATCAGATTCATGTCAACCTAGTTCAATCCACCAAACATAAAAGCAAAGCTACTCACACAATACCCATAGAAATCAAAAAGCACCAGGCCGGTTCTAGAATTAAGCATTATTTTCTTAAAACCTAATATGTAATTATGTTACGTGTTTTCATTTCTGTTTAAAATATCTTTATGTTGAACAGCTACCAATGAAATGGTATGTACTGTAGAAAGAGGGAAAAATCTTTAGAACGTTCATGTCAACAAGTCACATAGCACCCACACTTATACACACATTTACACGCACACACATTTGTAATTTTATCTCAGTAGGCTATTTTAATGATGCATGCATTACTGCGAATCAGTAATCCTACACACTATTAAATGCTACTTAATAATATATAATATAAATAACCCTAGTCTTAATGTCAGGAATTTCAAGATAAAAAACCTGATTTTACCCAGAAAGGCCAGCCAAATATTCCAAAATAATTAAATGACAGCATAAGGTTATTAGTTCTTGGAACACATAAAAATCAAAGAACACCTCTAATTTGTGTATAAATGTAGATTTTTTTCATTTAGAGCATTGTGCAATGTGATCCATCATAAATTGTGAACAGAATGTTTAACATTTCAGTCCGCTACCTGATGACAGTAAAGTACATTTCTAATGCAGCTGTCTCATTCGAGCAAATGTCACAGGGATCTGTTACAAAACATCAGCAAATACAAAGCCTATGATCTATACAAAGACAAAACCTACAATTTACAATTTATTAACAACATCTGGATTGAAAATATTATGGTTAAGGATTGTGAGATACGCCAGGGTCGGAATCCAGTTCAGAATCACTGGGTTACAGTTACACTGTAATCACAGTAAATGGTCACATTATTGTTATACGCAACCTCTTTTGGAAGCTAAAACCTAGTGTAAGATTTAAAGGAATGTTAGCTAAGGACCTACAGTTGCTTGAACGCGTTACTGCATAATTCCTGCGTAAATGTTTATCACCCAATAGGATTGGTTCTCTGTTAAGTCTCGTTCCTTTCAAGGTTTCCCTATATTGCAATCTCAGAGTTTTTCCTTGATGCCGGGACAAACTAATTTCTATTCCATTCACATTTCATAAACAAGCGGTCATTCTGTGCCGAGTGTGCATGTTCTCCAGTTTCCAATATGTTGATTTGTGATTCTAAATTGCATGTGATTTTAAATAAACTATGTTGGAGTGGTTTGTTCATCTATGTGTGGCCCTGTGATAATATAAAATGAATGAATAAAACAAAACAAAAAAAAAGAATTATACTGCACAGCAAAAAGTACTTTGGGGGAAACTGTGTAAATCCTTAAGCACTGATACCCAAATAATCCTATAAGCTGGTAACAAACTTGACTACTATACAGAGTTTCTGTTGGTTCTTTTACCCAAACATTAGTTTATAAGCAAAAAACAAATGGGTAATAAATACAATTAAGAATACAATTTTAGAATGGAACAGTGGGTCTTAGATAAGTTTTTAAAAGAGTATTTTAATTAAATAAATTAAACTAAAGGCGACCTAGGTTTATTTACAGCTCGGATTCTTTTGGCCCCACCATCTCTCTATCTCCCCTATCAGTCTTGTACGTCCTATAAATAAATAGCCATAAATATCATAAAAAATAAAAGAAAATACTAGAGACTTTTACAAGCAACTGAATGACCCAGTACTGAGCCTTGTTGAACACCTGTTGTGTCTTTGTGGAGCAGGTGTTGTTCCCTTCCTTGTTACCATCCAAGTAGGACGGGTGGTGTCAAAAGCAGCTGAAGGATCCAGGGGGATAAAATAAAAAAACAAAAACAAAGCCATTGATGATTGCAGAGATGAATGCCACAAAAATGGCACAAGTGGCTTTTAGAAGATGTTTGCAATGAGCTTGCGATGATCTTTTGCAGAAGCAACAAGTTTCTTGTTGTAGACGGCAGTCTTGGCAGAGGTCAAATCTGAAGAGAACTTGGACAAGTTAAGATATGATATCTGTGTTGAGATGTGATTTCTTCTATCTTTGCTGATGTCAGTTATTGCGTGCTTTTGCACAGCTGATCAGACAGCAGGACAAGAAGTCTTCGTGCAGGAGAAATTCACTGATACCATTTATTTAAAGCTGTGGTGCAGTGGTTAAGGTGTTGGATTGCTATTTTGTAGAACAGGGTTTAATTCCAAGCATCAGCAAGTTACCACTGCTGGGCCCTCTAGCAAAGTCCCTTCCTTTCCCCGTTGTTCAGTAGTATTATAGAATGTAAAATGTAAGTCATTTCAGATAACGGCATAAATGTAAATGAGTAAAATATTCTTTTCTTGGTACATACTGATACCTAATTATTTTTAGGAGAAGGGATTAATTGAAATTTTCTGGGGTTATGTCTTGTCATTTTCTCTCATTGTGCAAGGGTTTGCTCCAGCTTTGGTTGCTGTGTGTTAACAGTCAGTAGCAAATTCATTGTGTTTTGAGATGTTGGATAATACTTCTAAACCATTTTTACACTGCTGAGCTTGACATGCTGTAACTGCTGCCAAAGTCTTCATGCACTAATAGTTTTGTCAGTGACATCACAAGAGGTCTCGTTCTTTGGTGTCGGGGTGCCTTTTATTGTTTTCTCTATATAGTGGAAAATATTAACAGTATGTCCTTCATCTCAGAATCTGACCAAAGTATATGGCTGAAATATTTAAATAATTACTAAACTGCTTAAATTTACTTATATATGGTACATATATAAGTATATGTTCATAGTTTGTTTTTTCCCCTCTAAACCCCCCTTCTCTCCACTGTTTAGCACCAGTCACGACCAGTCTTGTTTCTAATAGAAGCTTTTTATAATTAATTGTTACATTCATTGAGTATTCTAAAGTCAGAGAAATTAGCAAGGGTGAAAAAATAAAATATCCCAAATGATTTTAGTTACTGATAGGCAAACTGCCTCTGTCCCCTCTGTTGCTTAAAAGGATTACAACTGGTATGTCTACAAATCCCAACAATTCCCTATATACACACTGCCTGGTAAACATTTAAGTAGTGGCACTACTAAAATGACAAAGATTAGTATCCTCTAGTATCCCAGAACTTTTAGTGGTTTATTCTTTATTGTTAACTGGTAGAAAACTGATTTTTTAAACTACTATAAGCAATTTAATATCACTCCAGTAGCCCAATTTTTGATTTCTTTAATTTTTGGATTTTCTTTTCTGTCACATTTCGAATAAACCATGCACAAATGCTTGAATTTTATTCTCTCTTTATCATACTTGTAACTCACATTTAAAATGAAATTGTTAAGCAGACACTTTTAAACAAAGTGACATATAAATTGCTTCAAGTTACAACAGCTCAATACTGGTACGCTAGATCACAAAAACAAGTGTAAACCCCCCCCCCCCCCCCCAAAAAAAATAAACTCCTGAAAAAAGAGCGCCATAGCACCAAGTGTGTAAGGGAAATAGCCATTATTTAGAGTTATTTTTAGCAAAATGCCACCAAGTCAAGCTCTTCCTCTCAGCTGTCACTGCAGTGACTGACTAGGCCTTCTGCTGCCGGACCTTTAGTGCAGTGGGACAGCCTTCATGCCTGACTCACAATTCCGTATTTAACCACCACATTTGAGCCTAATACTGTCCTCTCAGAACAACACAAACAGTGCGTCAAAATATGTTCACTGTAAATCCAGGATACTGTACCCCCAACCACTAATGAATCACAGCCACCACATTGTCTTTCTCTAAGCATAACTGGCACAGTCATTTTCACTGACTTGCCACAAAAGGAGATAACGTCAAAGGGTTGGGGGTAACCAGGAAAATGAGTGGACACGCATTGTTCCTGACCACTAGGCATGTGAGGAGTGGTGACAGAATGGGCGAGGATTGGCGTCACACAGATCGCTTCCAACTGCTACTGTTTGCCCTCTTTATCCCTTTATACTTGGCCATTTTTCCAGGAGCCTTTCAAGCTAGAATTCAGTCATTGACTTTTCTTCACCAGAGAGCTAATAATAGAAAAGTTCAGGACTTTAGCTTCAATAGACACACAAACAAATGTCTCCCAACAGATACGATGAAGGACCTAATTGAACAAAAATTTTTAAGTTGCTCTACGATAAAGTGTCATGTTTGAAGTGCTTTTTGAATCATTTGATTTTGTTCTACATAGAAACAGATGTTGGGTATATCAACTGCATAAGCAAATAATGAGGTGAGGTTTTTGTACCAAGTTTAGCACTTTCTGAGTCAGTATTAAACTCACTAACTAGATTTAGTAATTTTTCTCTATGCTTTTTTTATGCAACATCAAGGCTATTTTCGTGGCAATTACACACATACAAATGCATGAGAACACAACTTGGTTTGGTCTGTGAAACAGGGAAAACCAGGCAAACTCCTCACAGAAAGACCTCTGCCCAGGAATCGAACCTGGGACCTTGTATTATATTAGGGGAGCAGCAGCAGCTCAATAGTTGACTGCTGATAGAAATGCCACTACTGGGCTCCTGAGCACGGTCCTTAACTCTCAACTGCTCAGTTAAATGAAAAATATGCAAGCCAAAAATCTAGTTGTTATTAGATCAAATATAACAATAACCAACTCATTTTGCAAAGAAGCCTTTTAAACTGAAATGCTATTCCTGTAGAATTGGCTACGAGCAGCAAACATACAAATTAAGACCACTGTTTTGGACTAAGCTTTCTTAAGCCAATAAAAGCAAATACAAATGACTATAAACCATCGGGGTATCCAAAGATTCCATCAGAAATAATCGCATAATCTCAGCACAACCCAACAGCACTGCATTGAGGATTGGTTAAAATGAATGAACCAGATGATTTTGTGGATTAAATAAGTAAGCGCATCCATTCATTTATTGACTCAGTTGTGAGTAGAGATAGAGTTTAAAGAAGGTACTATTGTAGGTACTAGATTTTGGACTTTCTTACCCGTGAAATGGTGAGAGGCATGTTGAAGTCCTTGCCACCTTGCAAGCGAAAGCCCCATGGTGCAGGTCCGGCAAGAGTCACAGTGTAAGTGCTCATGTTTAAAAAAAAAATGTAGTATTGATTGGTTTTCTCCAAACGGTTGGAGAAAAATGGAGGTGAAGGTCAGGAAGGTGCTATTTAGCCTCTGAAAAAAAGACAAAAATGTAAAGATAAGACAGAGTGAAGTCAGCAAAGCAAAACTTTAGCCGCTTCTTTTTTATAAAAAATAAAATTTATAATACAACACTAAAACTCGTTTCAAATAGCTAGAAAAAGAGGGTTCTTGCCTGCTCAGATGAGCTGGACTGACAACCTAAGAATAGGCATCTGTCTGCAAACACCAAGAGGCATTAGGGCAGTGGGGTGGAGAGGGGTGGGGGGGGTCCTTATATGGTGTGTAAGGGGACACCCAGAATACCAAGCCTCTTATGATTCACAGAGCTAATATAGTCTCCTCTTAGGCCAAAAGAGATTCCTAGACCCAATTACTGCAGTGCTTCATCAAACCAACAAGGTTTACAAAGTGGCCAGCGAAGAGAATACATCATGACGTTTATCAAAATCAACTTGTGAAACTGAGTAACAATTAGAGGAGCTTAGAAGCATCTTCCTGTTTTGCATCCATTATAGCCATTATTCTATTTTCGCACTGTTCTTGATAATGATGCACTTACAATCACTGGATGGATGTGATATTGACACAACTATTACAACTCAGGACTACAAAAAGATATTTAAGGGTTTCTTATATCCCCACCCTTGGAGGTGTGTTACTGCTTTTATTATTATCCATACATTATTCCACATGACTTATGTTTGAGCCAGGCCGGAAAATGGACCATTTATAAAAAAAATTTTACAATGTTGCACCAGGGGCACCAGTGAGAAGGAACAGTTAGGATGGTTCTAAGGGCTCAGACATATTGGGGCACCCAAAGATCTGTTCTATAGTACTAACAGTACTAGCACTAATGTAATAGCATGATTGGTGTGGAATGTGGTAGGGGTACCAAAATAGCAATAGGGAAGTTCATTCCACCACCTTGGTGCCAGAGTACGGGGATAAACTGTGCAGGTTGTGTCACATACACAGTAGAGCTAATATTTATACAGTGCTTTTTAGTTCTTTGTCATTTCAAATCCCTAAAAAATTAACCTGAAATTTTATTTTTGGTTTGATAACATGTGTTTCACTATTTCAAAAAAAGTGTATGTCTGGTAATTATTTAATGGGCGCCCCAAACATTTATCACTGAGCCTTTTGTAACACACACTCTCAATTTGATTATTAAATGCTACCCAATGACTTTATAAAAATTAAAAACCCTGCAGATTTGTTAAAAATATATAGTTATCTTATATTTTTGCCGTTTGGTTGTGTGGTTTGTGCTCAAAATCATCTTAAATTTTAAGCAACTTTGTAAAGTGCTAAATGAATTAATTTAATTCCATTTATAGAAAATAGGCAAAATTCTTAATAGAACCTGCTGGAATTAACTTAGTCATACATTGTTATTAAGTTAAACCATTGTGTTAAACAAGTTAATTTGTTTCTAAATCCAGCTACTTCTGTTGATGTCCAATAAAATATTTTTAAACTAATATTTCCTTATCCCGGGTCTATAATTAATCTATAATACGATACTCCCTACGATGAAGCCTCTGAACAACGTCAATGTTCTGCACTCTGCTGATAAGATGGAGCTGGTGTGCAGTTATAGGTCTGGAGCACGGATATGGAGGAGAGAGATAATCATTTCAGGCCCGCTTGTCCACTCTGCCTAATTTGGGACACCTTTCTATTCAGTAGCTAAATTTAGGGCTCTTTGTCAATGGAAGAATTTGAAGTAATGCTTCGAATGTTATGTAGAATGTCAGTGGTGTGATTCCAGAGAATCGTTGCAATTTTGAAAAATAAAAGAAGAATTATCTAAATAGTGCGTCATCTTAATTGAGCAAAGGAAAAAATTATTATTCAATATAAAATGTTTTTGATTTATGAAAAAAAGGATGCCTAAAGTAAATATTTATTTATTAATTAAACTTCTATACCTGCTTATACCCTAGCTTGGGGTGACGGGGGTCTGCACTTCTTTATTATTTAATAATTATTGTTTGACTTAAGAGGAGAAAATCATCTAAAATGCAAAGTGAATATTACTTTGCACTGTCAACGCTGTCACTGAGTTGTTAGTATAAAATTGACAATCAAAAATAAAAAGAATAAACAGAGAAGCATTTACCATATCCCACATTTTAAATACCAGCATTGCCGCGGTCATAGTCAGCTTATCAACATCATTATCACCCCCGCTGTCTACTCATAGTAAATTAAATCATCACTAGCTAATAACATGAGCATGGGCAAACACAGTGGTTCTCTCCTGATGTATCAAGCTGCCCTTTAATACACACTCTACAGATGGCCACACAGCAAAAAGGTTCCTGATCCAATTCCTGGGCAAGGGGTCTTTCTGTGTGGGGTTTGCGCAATTGTTCATCCATGTGTGGCACTGTGATAAGGACCAGCAACCTGTTCAGGGTGTACCCATGTCTTTCACGCTATGCGAACTGGGCTAGACTCCAGAAGACCCCTGTGACCCCGAGTTAAGGAAAAAGCAGGTATAGGAAATAAATGAATAAACTTATGGCCATATTGTGTGATTCAGTGTGCACATTCACAGCTTAAAATAAAAAATAAATGAATTTTAAAAATTCCTGTTGTAGATTCCTTAAGTTAAAAGTTTTTTTAACTGAATTTTTGTTCTAGGCGATTAATCCACATTATTTAACATTGCATTGGTGGGGTTATGATCAGACAGCTATTAGCTTTTATACTGACATTAATAAATTATATTAGTAATATTTTTAATTTCGGGCTGCGTGGTGGCATGGTTTTTTTTAATCATCTTCAATACCCGCTTATTCCCTAACTCCTACCCCAGCTCAAGTAGGGCAAGAGGCAGGGGTAATACCCTGAACAGGTCGCCAATCCATCGCAAATAAAAAAAAAAAAAGCAACCACTCACTGCACTGCACTTATACCTAAGAACAATTTAGAATCATCAATCAACCTAATGTGCATGTTTTTGCACCGTGGGAGGAAACCAGAGAATCCGGAGTACACCCACGCAAGCATGCAAGAACATGCGAACTCCGCACAGAAGGAAATGGAACTTTGAGGCGACCGTGTCAACAGATTATTAAATTAATTGATTAAAACAAGTATAGATTTAAACTAAAAAAAGTAAAGTCTTGCTTATTTTATTTTAACATAAGCTGCTTAGGACAATGCACTAAAGAGTAACTAATACTTTTCTAAACACAATGAGAATTATAGAAATTATTTTAAGGTAATACAAGGAGCAAATGTTTATATGTTGGCATATACTCTGCATCCGTTTATTAATATTTGTTACACATCTGGAAACCTCTGTGTCTCTACACAACAGAATAAACCCGGCAGCGGACAAATACTAAACTGTATCCAGACAGAAAGAAGTTAATTTTAATAACTAAAATAACTTTTAAAGTGTCTACATAAATATACTTTAAACAAGCACCTGTTTATTAATTCCCAACTAACAAACACTAGTTGGTTAGCATATGCTAACTATAAACAGGTGCACGCGTGTGCCGCGTCTATTCCAGCGCCTGGCGTAGGCTGACTAGTTAGTCAACAAGTCCAACATTAAACGGCCGCATGTCCTGTTGCACCCAAAACTTTTTTTTAAGTGCAGCTGAAGCTAAATTCTTTTTACGTGCAAATCTTTACTACTTGCCATAGATAAGCGAAGACCTGTCCCCCATCTGCCCCCTCTGTGTGCTCGCGCTGCGTGATCCGATTGCAGGACGGAGCGCTACGGAAGCCGCAGAAGGAGGACAAGGTTGGAAGGGGCATCTTCATCCACTCCAGTGTCTTGTTAACGATACAACATCGTCTGTACTGTGTAAAGGCCACCAGCGAGGGAGAAATATTGCCCTTGTAGTCCAGCCTGACTCCTGCTGAGGGTCGTTTACTGTCTACCGCTCGGTGTGTTAATTAAGAATCCGTAATAAATAGAGTCATGACCGGTCAAGCACACGCCGACGTGGTGACGTCATTAAGTCCCCGCAAAAGGCCCGCAGTACATGGGGTATAAAAAAACAATAAATCATAATTAAAAGATGGACATGAAAGTATAGAGGCTACAATAGGATTGCCTATTCTACAGGACCGCTATAGACCATCTTTCTGTGCAGAGTTTGCATGTTCTTCCTTGTTGTTCCATGCTCTCCCTTTTTGAGTGGGGGAAATTTAGACTTTCTCAGGGTACCCTGGTTTCCTTCCAACCAAGTCCATAAACATATACATTAGGTTGATTGGTGAATCTAAATTTCCCCCAGGAGTGTGTGTGTGTGTGTGTGTGTGTCTATAACTTGTGACCTGTCCTGGTGTATCCCTATCTCTCGCCCTATGTGCATTGGGATAAGCTCCAGCCGACCCCTGTGAGCTAGGAAATAAGAAGGTTAGGAGATGAATTAATGAATTTATAACAGTAAATTTATTTCAAATGAAATATTTCAAAAGTGAAACCTTTTTTTGTTCAAATCAATTTGTTAAGGGAAAGTTAGTGTGTTCACACAGACAGAAACATCATTAGCGCATTCAAATATGGGGGGGGGGCTGAATACAGAGTACATCAATACAGAGTGAAAACCTGAATCAATATCAGTGTTGTGTTTTCAAATAGATCGATGTCTACAGCACCACATAAACGGCTGTTTGGCACAACAATCTTACAGCTATTATTCATTGTTATTTGCACTGTTTGTCTTGTACTGTTCGCTGTACACATGAACTTTATCTGGCTAAGATGGAGAGGAGAAGTGTTCTATTTCATTGTATACTACATCTGCTATATATGGTTTAAATCACAATAAAAAGCTTCTGAATGAGTCCATATATTTCACAGCTAGTCATTATCTCTCTAGCAAGACTTGGTGTAGGTCTCTGACCATTGGGTAAAATCTGACCATTGGACTCCTTATTGGGTAAAATATTTATCTCCTTTTTTTTGTAAATGTGGCTGGAAAACAATATAAGCTTTAGCTGTTGTTATATTATTATACGCTACAGTCAAAGATAATATATCTGCATCACCCCATATTGTGGATGTGCTTCTTTCTTTTTTTGTATTACAAAGTTAAGTCTATTATTATATCTGCATCACCCCATATTGTGGATGTGCTTCTTTCTTTTTTTGTATTACAAAGATAAGTCTATTATTCGTCAATGTAAAAAAAAAATCTAAAATAAAAATACAAAAGCTTGCAGCAAGAAGGTGGAATAGTTATAAGGGGTGGCTTGGTGGTTAACGTGTTGGACTAATACCAGATAAAACATGTTTCGATTCCCAGTGAACCCCCAAGCTAAAGCCCTTAACCACCATTTGCTCAGTTGTATAAAAGAGAGAAATGTAAGTCGCTCTGAATAAGAGTGTTCATTCATTTATTCATTCATTTATTCATTCAACTTACATGCTTATTTTAATTTATTTAAATCATCGAATTCATTGAAGTGAAATAACTTTTAATTAGAGAGTAAATAGTTTTCTTCAGACAGCAGAATATATAAAGCTGGAAATGCAATTTATATGCTGGCCAGATGAGGTCAGATCTGCTTCACAAACAGCCTGCATTCATCTTCCACAAAATGTCTATCTATTCCCATCTAATTGCACTGCTGACATTTTCCAGTGTCTCTCCTTGATCTTACATAGCTACCAGGGCATCTGCACATAAAATACAGTATTGAGTTAAATAAATTTGAAATATGTGTGTGTCTGTGTGTGTGTGTGTCTGTGTGTGTTTTCTTCAAAAGTTTAGTTGCAGAATATATAATTCATTCATTTATCTTCTATACCCGCTAATTCCCGCATACATACGGCGAAAGGCCCTGGACAGGTCGCCAGTCCATCGAAGGGCCACACACACACATATGCACACCTATGGGAAATTTATAAACATAATGCACACATTTTTTGAATTGTGAAAGAAAACAGGAGGAAACCCACATAAGTGCGGGGTGCTTGGGATTCAAACCCAGGACCTTCTGGTTGTGGGTGACCAGGCTAATCACTACGCCACTGCGCTGCCCTGAAGAATATTTGTAGCAGATAAAAACGTAAAACTCAAGAATGATATCGCTTTATTAAAAAAAAAAAAAAAACGAGTAAATAAGATCCCATTTATAAAACATGGACACATCCACAAGAATCATGTTTGATTCGGAGTTCATGCTTTAACATACATAACATAATTACAACATAGAAGTATTTCAGTTAGAACAATACTTTAATGCGATTCTACATTAGTGAAATGATAAATTGTCAATATATGACTCATTATCTAATTGTAAGCAGTAACAGATTGCTAGGGGATTCTTTTGACACATGTAGTCTGAAATGTAAACAACAACACAAAGCAAACCTCAGTCAGAAGCAAATTACGGCCCCGATGCCACCTGGGTGCCCCCAGAAGTACAAGAAATAATTTGGTTTTGTACATATAATATCATTTATTCATTTATTCATTCATTCATTCATCTTCTATACCCGCTTATTCCCGAGCTCAGGGTCACAGGGATCTGCTGGAGCCTATACCTGTGGACATAGGGTGAGAGGCAGTGGTACACCCTGGACAGGTCACCAGTTCATCGCAGGGCCACACACAACCACACGCACTCACACTCACTATGGGTAATTAAGAATCACCAATCAACCTAATGCACATGTTTTTGTACTGTGGGCAGAAACGAAATACCCAGAGAAAACCCACACAAGCGCAAGGAGAATATGCAAACTTCACACAGAAAGACCCAGGGATCGAACCCACGACCTTCTTGATGTGAGGGGATCGTGTTAACCACTGCGCCACTGTGCTGCCCACGTATAATATCGATGGTAATTACACAAACATACAATGTTACATTTTTAAGTATTATACACTGCTCAAAAAGTGAAGGGAACACTTAAACAACACAATGTAACTCCAAGTCAAACGGTCAAACACACTTCTGTGAAATTAAAACTGCCCACCTAGAAAGCTGATTGACAATCAATGTCACACACATGCTGTTGTCCAAATCAAACGACAACATGTGGAAATTATAAGCAGTTAGCAATACACCCCCAATAAAGGAGTGATTCTGCAGGTGGTGACCACAGACCACTTCTCAGTTCCTATGGTTTGTGGCTGATGTTTTGGTCACTTTTGAATGCTGGTGGTGTTTTTACTCTAGTGGTAGCATGAGATGGAGTCTACAACCCACACAAGTGGCTCAGGTAGTGAAGGACATCCAGGATGGCACATCAATGCGAGCTGTGGCAAGAAGATTTGCTGTGTCTGCCACTATAACGTCCAGAGCATAGAGGCACTACCAGGAGACAGGCCAGAACATCAGGAGATGTGAAGGAGGCCATAGAAAGACAACAACCCAGCAGTAGGACCACTACCTCTGCCTTTGTGCAAGGAGGAACAGGAGGAGCACTGCCAGAGCTCTGCAAAATGACCTCCAGCCGGTCACAAATGTGCATGTGTCTGTTCAATCTGTCAGAAACAGACGCCATGAGGGTGGTATGCAACATCCTCCAGCTTGACCGGTTAGGCAGTGGGTCAGTAATGATGTGAGGTGATATTTCTTTGAAGTGCCACACAGCCCTCCGTGTGCTCACCAGAGATAGCCTGAGTTCCTTTGGATACTGAGATGAGATCCTCAGACACCTTGTGAGACCATATGCCGGTGCAGTTGCCTCAGGGTTTCTCCTAATGCAAGACAATGCTAGACCTCATGTGGCTTGAGTGTGTCAGCAGTTTCTGACAAACGAAGGCTTTGATGCTATAGACTGGGCCACCTGTTCACCAGACCTGAATTTAACATCTGGGACATCATGCTCCACGTCTTGCTTCATCCACCAATGCGATGTTACACCACAGACTGTCTAGGAGTTGGCAGAGGCTTTAGTTCAGGTCTGGAAAGAGATCCCATAGGAGACCCTCTGCCACTTTATTCAGGAGTTCATTTTAATCCACTTTATTCCACTTTCTTAGAAGACCTTCTGCCACTTTGTTGACTTGCCTTAAGGACATTACATCAAAGTTGGATCAGCCTGCAGGGTGTTTTTCCACTTCAATTTTGATTTGACTTCAAATCCAGACCGTCATGGGTTAATAAATTTGATTTCCATTAACAAAATTCGTGTGATTCTGTTGTCAGCACATTCTAAAGATCATTCTAAAGTATTTAATAAGAATATTTCCTTCTTTTAGATGTAGGGGTATCTTAGTGTTCCTTTAATTTTTTGAGCAGAGTATTAAGTATTATAGAACAATATTTTAGTTCTCAAAAGTCAAACACAGGCCAGATTCTGAGGTGATCATAATTCTGGGGATCCGAATCACAGTGCTGTCCATGTTGTCATGTTCATCCTGAAACAACAGCACAGAACTAAACATATATTGAACAAAAATAATACTATTAATATAAAATTTCATATAATGGCTTCAAAACATTAAATGTACAGTTTCACATACTCATTCACAATTTTGTGTTATTCTACAGTATACCATTGGTGAGCAGTGAGCAGTACAAGACCATGGTGAGACCAGCGATAATGTATGGTTTAGAGACAGTGGCGCTGAAAAAGAGATAGGTGGCAGAGCTGGAAGT
>JAOTQW010000032.1:12219123-12230159 GCA_026260075.1 Sisor rabdophorus | reverse complement strand
GATTCGAACCCAGGACCTTCTTGTTGTGAGGCAACCGTGCTAACCACTGCGCCACTGTGCCGCCCTTATTTTTAAATTTTTTATTAGTAATATATTAAAATTAATACAAATAGAAAAAATTGACAAATCAAAAATTAACTATGTGACTAACAAATGTATTTTTTTATTTTATGTATGTGTGAATGTAGATAGATAGATGGATAGCCCCCACCACCCCTCCACACAGACACAGTCTATAAATATGAACATTATGTTAATTGGAGACTAAATTGCCTGTGAGTGTGTGTGGTTGATGTGTTTCCCTGTTATTGGACTGGCGAGCTGCCCAGGGTGTGCCCCTGGCTTTTGCCCTGTATGGCCCCGAGTTGGGGAAAGGGTGGGTATAGAAGATGAATGAGTGTGTGTGTGTGTGTTTTGGGCGGTTTGTCTTTCTGTGCAGAGTTTGTTTGTTCTTCTTGCACATGCATGGATCTGGAGTTTCCTCCCACAGTCTAAAAACATGTACATTAGGGTGGTTGGTGCCTTTAAATTGCCTATAGGTGTGAATGTGAGTGTGTGTGGTTGTTTGTCTATGTGTGGCCCTCCAATGGACTGGCGACCTGTCCAGGGTGTACCCCTGCCTCTCACCCTATGTGTGTTGGGATAGGTTCCAGTTTCAGGGGGTTCAAGTGGGTATATAAGATGGATGGATAAATTAATATACAATTCATTCAAAACAGCCTGCTGTTGGGTCATTAGGGTGAATTTGCCTAGTTATTTCCTAGTTTGAGGTCACATGGGTTTGCTAGTCTCTTCCTCTTTGCAAAGTGCTAAGCCACAGTGCTGCTTGGAAGAAAGTCAATCAATCAAAAATATTAAACATCCTCAAAAGCGACGCTACAGTTTTGCTAATGGGATTTGACCACCTTTGCAAAAAAAAACAATTGGCTAAACATCAGTAAATTAATTCAAACAAACTGAGTCTGGAAGCATTTCAGTTTTGCTCCTCACCAGAGCACAATATCGCTTTATTGCAAAAATACCAGTTCCATTTTCTACCACAGCATTTACAAACAGATTTCAAACTAAACTCATTTCCATGGTCAAGACTGAAGACTAGGAATGTCTGTATATACACATGTATTTACATCGTTCGCTGGATTTCGCTGTCTAACTTAGTTTTTCATAAAAATAACAAGGAACACCGTTCAGACAGCTGACTACTGCATACAGTACTGTATTCAACACATCCGGCACAACTTAATTTCATCTTAAACGTCCTGGACATAAAAAAGTCTAAATAGCAAAAGCAATGCAAAAATACTCGACCTCCAGACCAAAAACTAGACTATATCTTTAAAAATATGACTTTAAACTAGACACTTTTTCCCCCCCAGAGAGTTCATTCAGTTAGAATCATAACACTTTCAACGCATTTAATAAACAGGTAAATGCAGTGATTAAAGTCTGAAGCATTCAGCATTCGGTGATTTCTCTCAAACTGTTCACTTTTTTATATTTATTTAACTATGAAAGCCTGCATCAAAGATAATATCAACAACTGTTTTTCAATGTAGTTTGTACTGCAGAGCCAAATTTAATTGATCACTTAAATAGATCGTATCTAATGGAAACCTCATTGGATCCCCTGAGTGTCATTAATATCAGCTACACTTCGCAATCGCAACAACACAAGCAACAGAATGAGGTGAGCGGAGCCAATTTTTAAGTGTTGAATGAACAAATTTTTACACTCACATGATATCCAACAAGCACAGGGCTCACCAAACTCAGTCCTGGAGGGCTAGTGTCCTGCCAAGTTAAGCTCTTATACCATTTTAATTAGCTAATTATGGTGTTGCTGAGTTTACTTGAAACTTACAAGTAGGCGTATTGAGATAAGGTGGATTGAGGTAAACTCTGCAGGACAACAAACCTCCAGGACCCCTGAACTAGCAGACAACTTTTTATAATCTAGCAGGTTCGTCTACTTAGAGAAAGAACCCAAACTCAAAAACTTTGTTTGGCTTAGCAAACCTTTTCCAGTCCTAGTTTTACTAATTTCATTTGTAAGCTCAGAAACGTAGACGAGGAGGTCTGGGTTGTGGTCACTTTTTTCAATTCACCCAATCAGGGTTGTTCAAAGGGTTAAGGTCACCTTGAGATTTTTCCACACCAAGCAAAACACACCATGGGGACATTGTCATGCTGGAACCGTGTTTGTGCCTCTCTGTTCTAGTAAAGGAATGATGTAATTAAGACATTCTAGACTGGTGTGCTTTTCAGGTTTGTTTAGGGAAAGCACAATTTAGTGATGTGCTGGTTAAGGTTCATTTTGGCTTTAAAATCTATGTAGATACCAAGATTTCCATGTGCTATGAACATACAGTATATCCAGCCACTGCAGACTTGATCACCGCTTAGTATCATTAGGCTCTTTACTGAAAGCCTCTAGAGTTCTGGCCTTATTCCTACTGGACATTATTTTAATAAATGAATTTCATATTCTGTCTATAAAATAAATCTGTATTATGTTAGAATTTAATTTCCAGTAAACGACACAAAGTGTAATAACCAGGAGTGTTAATAAATGTCTATCTGCACTCATGCCTGGCTAAGATCTAAAAATGTCCACTGTCTTATGAATGTAAGTAAGTGCATCATTACACTTTTCGAGGTCAGTACTTTATAGAAATACTGAAATATATGTTCTGTATATAGAAAACTATATATGACTAAATTTAAGATATAGATCTATAGGCTATGCAGTTATACATAAAAACATCGAAATATCCCATCATTATGGGAAATGTACGTCACAACAGAGTTACGTTTCCTAAATGAACACTTGTAAAGTGCACTAATCAGCGTTAACATAGTTAAGCAAAGTCACAAAACCCGGGCTAGTGTACGGCATTAGGTCATAGGAACAAAGGCTTGCGACATCGCATATACATTTTGAGATAACTTGAGCTGCTAAGTTTGGAAGCATCATCAAAAAAAAACGTTGAAAGCAATCGTCTCAGCTCATCACAGGAGACCTGCTGAGTGCAGTCTGTTCTAAATACTGAGATGGATGGAATGATGTGTTTGGTGGCCTGAATACACAGTCCAACTTAAAAATCCAAATCATTTTTTTTTAGATTGGGGTAATGTCAGTCTCAAGTAGTCCAAACATTAGACCAGAAATCAAAGGTTCTTGTCTATATAGCAGATTCTGCTGATTTCTCAGGAGCGTCTAACTGCTAGCTATAAAAAATCTACACACTCCATAGTTAAAAGTATTGAAACACCTGACCTTTACATTCAGATGTGAGCACTTAATATCAGATTTAGATACTAACCATAACCTGCACACTTATGTAGGCGCTTTCCACTAGAGTAGCTGTCATTTAAACAGCCATCCAGATTTAATAGTATTAGGTAAGATGAAACGCAGTGGAAGTGCAATCGGTGTTAAGAGTTTACCCCAACGATATTTAATTTAGTCAGGACACTGAGTTTGTCTTACTTCAATCAGAACTCAGCATGTCTTAATAGAGGTTTTTGCACAGTATCATCATTATCATCATGCTGGAACAGTATCTTTTTAGTTCCAGTAAAAAAAAATGTAAAGCTACGATACAAGCAGTCGTTGTAGACAGCTGTGTGTCCCCAAGTCTGTAGCAACAGTTTGGTCAGAATTTAGTTACATCTAATAGGATTTCACAAACCACCACACATTTATCATATGTAATGTAAAGATTTACGGCCCTCTCCTCCCCCAGAAAAAAAAGGATGTGTAGTGGGTTAAGGCTTCGGCACTAGTATGTACTTTCATCTCTTTTCCCCATTCAATTCCGTATTACTTTACTTTTCAATGCAACTTTAATTGTTACAAACAAGAAAAAAATGTGAAAAAGTGAGGGTGGGGGTGAGGGAGGTGAGTTTCCTTAATAAAAATTTAACTCTTATTATAATAGCTATTTTTTTAATTGATTTAATGACATTACAATAACTAGGGCTAGTTTTATTGTTGCTTTGTTTGTTGCAGTTGTATATCAGCTGCTAGATGCTTTTGAAGGAAATCACAGAGCACATGTTATAATAAGAGGCTGGTTCTACAAAGCGAATAGAAGGTTTCGCTTCAACTAAAGCTAATCAAGTTATTTGTTTGCATACTGAATGTATTAAATCTTAAATACTGAATAAATCACTAGCAGCCTGCAGCTGTATATTGTGATGCTGTGAGTAAACTGACCTATAATCAGGGTACAGCTTGGTGTATTAGGTTTTTAAAACGATGCAACGCTCAGCTCTTTGGTTGCAAAAAATAAAAAAAGGAAAATAAATACCTTCCAGATGCAGTCTACATTTGAAAGAATGTCTGATCTCTGCAAAGTGTGACGTTTCTTCCTCACTGCTATAACCTGATCTCTTATCTGATGCTGCTCATTCGACTAAAATCTATATGAAAATAATCATACGGTTTAGAATCCAAAAATAGTGAGCTTTGTGTCAGACTTGTCTTGAATTTGTGCTGCATCCTTATAGAAAAATGCACTCTAACCAAAACACTGTAGTTAAATACCACAAATCACACTAGCATGTCATTCAAGGAATTATTGAAGCTCTCCTTTGTTTGACTTCCAACTGAGGATGTCAAAAACAGTCTTCAGCCGGAACAATGCACACACTGCAGATGTGAACCTTTAGTTGGAGGCTATTCTTCATCAGCATAAGTGTGTGCGAGTGTAACCACTTCGCCTAGGTGAAGGCAAGGTTAAAAAGACAGAAGTAAGAAGGGAATGAAAGAAAGTAGGGCTGGTGTAGGACTCTTGTTTAATTGTCACTCATCCTTAAGCAGATGTGTTATGTATGCACGTATATGTATTTGTATGACATGGGATCATGAAGCTGCATTTCCATGTGCGCGGTGCTCAACTTTACTTAGTTGGCTTGCCTAAAGCGATTTCTGTACGTGATGCAGGCCTGGCAGTAGGGTTTCGTGGGCTCAGCTGGAGACTGTTGGCACAGAGAACACAGCTGCACATAAGAACCATGCCGGGTTCTAAACCCTTGGCCATCTGAATGACCTGCGCTATAGGCAGCCGTCCTCCAGACTCTCTCTGGTGGCATATCCTTACGCATTGGCTGAGCAGTAGGCACAGACTGCAGGTGTCTGGGTAGGCTGCCACATTGAGGTTGCCGTCGAGAAATATCCACAGGTCTGCTTACGGTCGCAGAGTGACCCGGGAGCGTTGCGGTGACGCAGCGCGGGTCTGGGTAGTTCCAGGCCTCCGGGCGAGCAGCTAGTCTGACTCTGGCTTGAGGTGCAGACTGAACAGAAGTAGCAGAACTTCGGGGGGCTCGAGGAAGAGTGCCGTAGCTCATTGCCACACTGTGAGAGTTGGTGTGGGTGAAAGCTTCACCTCCGTCGAGCGCATGTAGAAAACGGTCCACCTTTTGCGAATTGCCGACAAAACCTAGCAAGGATGAAAAAATTGTTTAAATTGAAGCGACCGAATAAATCAGTGCAGGAGTGCATGTGCATAAGAAGTATGTCTGTAATGTACAGGGTGCAGAGTGATGACACAGAGTAACATGGATACCTGGATGTCCTCGTGTGGGCCGCTGCGATGGAGAAGTAGGGGATGATTTCTGCTGGTACCGCTGCTCAGGTTGATAGGAGAAAACTGAAGGATTATGGATAACCGGTACTACATACTGAGAGGTGTTGGAGAGACGAGGGTCCACATGCTTAACCATTCTCGAAGCAGTAGCCTCCTTGAAATAGATACAAAACAGGAGGAAGTGAAGAAAGAGTCAATATTGACAAGAAAATAATTAACTTAATTATACTTTAATTTGTATATTTATGTATACTTTGTGTGTGTGTGTGTGTGTGTGTTCAATTTACAAAGCTGCGAGAAGAAACAGGGGTTTCGGCCCGTCCTTTAATAACTGTGCTGCTCAGACTGCGAGTGATGCGACGCAGGTTCTCTGCGCTGTACATCTGATCTTCGCTCACTGGTACATCACGCAACGTAGGCGTAACAGGCTAGGGGGGAAAAAAACTCTTTAACACCCTAATAAACAACAACAAGAATTATCCCTTTTTTAGTGCCAGTTAACCTCAAGCATGTATACAGCTGTGCATGAATGCACTCACTGACCCACCCACCCCTACACACACACAATTCACTCACTCTGGGTGCAGGAGTGCTGATATATTCTGGTGTCCTGTAGGCACTTCTCTCAATCTCAGCAGTGGGTGTTTTAGAGCGAAGCAGTGAGCCTGAGTGGCCAGATGCGAGTCTTCGGGTTGCAGCAGATGCTGCAATGAAGAAGTCATGCAGATTGAGCTTTACACTAACATAACCTTCTACATTTTACATACACTCAAGTCCTAGCACTTTACAAACCATGCAGACAGTGCACTGTAGTATTGAACCCGAGACCAAATGATGCTGAAGGCTCGAGATCAGAATTGAAGTAGTTAGAATGCTGGTCAGCAGATTAGGGGTTCAATTCCCAGCTGCCACTGCTGGGCCCACTGCTGGGATAAATTGCTCTAAACTAAGGGCATCTGTCAAATGTATATATAAATGTACAGATAGTATTTTGCTCTAAATCTAGAGCTGAATTTTGGAAAGCTTTTTAAAATAGAGATAAAACCTAAACAACCATGTAGTAGACTACATAAGGCAAATAATTCGATTTCTCGTATGTGTTATTCCTCAAAAGCTACCCCTAAAATACTTTTCTGACTTTTAAGACATTGTAATAAATACCTTGTCTTAAAGTGGGGTGTAAACTGGACCCACAGGAGGCCTGCGGTTTGCTGGGAGCCCGCAAGCTTGCTCTGTAAAGTGAGTCAAGTTCAGACAGTTCTTCACAGGGTGAGCCACATGGTTGGGAAGCATTTTGGGAGTTGTAGTATCTGGTGACATTTTCGGCCCAGCGTTCTACAGGCATGGGCCTGGCCGGTGAATTAGAGCGTGGTTTAAAGCAAGGGGAAGATGGTACAGAATTCTGCACAGGTGAAGCAGTATCGCAGTGCTGTGATGGGTTGAAAGGCGGTGGCTGGTGTGAGTGGATCATCTGTGGTTTCTCGTTGAAGTTGTAATAATCAGAGGAAGTGGAGGAGCGTGGGACACTAACGCTCCGGGATACGGGTGGGTGATGATTGGGCACAATCTGGCTGGCTGGTAAAGACGCCTGTGGGGCACCATTTACTGTCAACATAGATACAGGGCTGGCACTGGGTTTCCATGATGAGCTGACAGAGGAAGGGGATTGCTCCTGGGAGTCTGAATAAGAGTGCTGACGCTGTGGGTCATCGATGGGTGGACATTTGGGGCTCTCTCTGAAGTAGGTGTTGGTGGGATCAAAAGTATATGGAGCAGGGGGAAGGGGCATTACGGGAGGTGATAACGGTGGGCCTAAGAAAGATTCTGAGAGCTCATCCACAACCTCCTCCTGATCATCTGTCAGAAGTATTTGGATCTTGACAGGCTGTTCACTATTAAATAAAGAAAGGAACGACAATGACCACTTATTCTTCATTAACAGTTTCACACATACTTTTATATCAACAACTGGCAGCAAATATGCTTATACTCAATGTTCCGACGTGTTTCCACTGTCATTTTTTTTATTTTATGTACTAGCATACTCATGGCTCCTGTTTTAAAATAAAGTGATTTTTACTGAAAATAGAAATGAGTGTGTAATTTGGGCTACGAAATGTCACTAATTAGTTAAAAGAGTCTGCACTTGGCCAACTCGGTGGTTGCATTCTGGGTGACCTGGGTTTTATTCTAGCCCAGTCCCACCTGCCCTTTCTCCTGCATTTATCTGAACCGCAGTTAAGAAAGAGACTTGTTTAGATCACTTCCCATTATAGGTTTGAGAACCTCAGTGGAAACACGCCTCCTTATGTACGTTAATGATATGATGGTGTCCCCTGTGCAACAGACACTAGCAGCAGTAAAACTGCGGTCATTCTCATGTTTATTTTCTCCTGTTAAATTCGCAGCTTGTCCTTTCTTACAGCGGAACATGTGTGGGTTCTCTGGCTGTAGTGTGACCTAACACACACCCACACACACACCAGAACCAGCAGCAGGTACCTGAGAGGCAGCTTTTGCTCCTGTTTTTCTTCCCTCTCCTTCTCCTCCTCCTTCTGCTTCTGCTGTTTCTGTTGCTGCTGCATGCGCTGCTGCAGGCCCCGTGCCCTCCTCATACACTTTTGCAGTCGGGCCTCAGCCACTGTCCTGCCCTGCCCGTTAGCACTGCCTTCATGCATGGCATGCCCGAGTTTGGCTTCAGCAGCAAACACAAAATTAAAAAAAAAAAAAAGAAGAAATGAATAAAAAGATGCAAAAAAAAGAAAATGTTTTGTTATGGGATGCATGCAAACAAATCTGGTGTCAACTTAAGTTTCATACTGAGCTGAATAAACAGAGGAAAAGATGTCATTGTGTACAAAAACCATAACTGTTTCCAGAAAAAAGTACCTTATGATGAACTTTAAAAAATGAAAATGAGCTGCATAAAGCCATTAAATAAACTTAAAAAACCTTAATTCCAATTAAAAACAGACAGGAACTTTTAAGTGATCTTAGCAAAGTGATTAAAATTACACTGTAAGTGCACAGGGGAACTTGTTGAACACAGATACAGAGGAAAGATGAAGTACCATGATATACAAAAGGGAGCTATAACAGAACACATACAGGAGGAGTGTGTGTGTTTAGGAATATTTTAAACATTCATTCATTCATGGCAACAAAAGCAGAACACACCCAGCAATAGGATGAGCGTGGCACATGGTGCCACCCTGTCGCCATGCCAACCATTGCCTCATTTTATTTAGATGACAGAAGAGATTTAAATACACATTAACAAATAGCTATCTGTTATAATACACACTATGAAAATGTTTACAATAGAAAAACCATGTAAAACTAGAAACGTTTAGCCTGCAGAGGGATTTATTCTGAGAGATTTAACGAGTGCAGACAGAAAGAAAGAAGAAATGCAGGACCACAGCACATACAACCTGGTAAAAACCATAAAGGTTTACAAAACTAAAAGAATTACTGTTTTGAAGAATTACTAAGACAATAAGACAAAGCTCTCTTTAGATTTCTGGACAGGCAGATGTACAAATTTAGATTTAGATTTAATTTAATTAAGCAACTTATCAAGTTTGATAAAATGATCGGTTAAGGGTTGTTAAAATTTTGTTAAAAACGGTGTACAAATTTGTTGTAATAGTAACTCTCGTCCCCCAAGAGACGTGACCCCTCCCCATAACAATTTATTGGACAAAGAAACAATAAATGTGATGTCAGAATTATAATGTCTTTGTTGGAACAAAACTACTTTCAAAATCTTGAAAGTGTTGTACAGTTCACTGTGTGATATGTACATAAGAGAGAGAACTACTTCTCTATAAGTTGTGTAAAGCCATATAAACTGGACAGAGCAAACACAAAGAGAGAGAAAGAAAGAAAAAAGAGGGAAGATAGAGAGAAAATAATGAAAAGTAATTTGTCAGATGGTTAATTTTATTGTTACAAATCCCTAAATGTCAGGTGAATGTATGATGAGAGATTTAAAGACAAACCAGACATATGATAAAAAAAAATTCTGTTCCACACAAGATAAAGACGCGTGGCTTGAAGGCAAACATTGAGCTGATAGTAATATGATAATTTTGTAGGACAGACAGAACATGTGGAAATCAGGTGAGTGTTACTTACACACAGCTTCATTTACCACAGAGAGTGCGGTAGCAACCTCGCCTGCCTGTTCCAGCCTCAGGGACTGATCTAACAGAGCTTCAGCATCCAGCACACACCGCTCAAAGCCATCCCCTTTACCTGCAGACAACACGTACACCGAAGCACCGCTTTACACTCAAGCCAAGAAACCAACACAGCTCCATCACCCATGCCAAGCTGTTAATGCAAGTATCCACAAGCACAAAGAATGCCTCCAGGTTAGGGGTTACACACAGACATACAAACATGCGCTCCCACATACATATCCAAGCAGCATTAAAGCCCCGGAAATTCCCACTAGCTTTTGTGCTCTTAGTGTTTACCATTGTTAGAACCTCACCTTGGTTCTGCAGCTCATCCAAATCCATGAACTTGCTGGGTTTGGGGTTAAAGCCCATGGCTGCTTCTTTCTCCTTCTCCTGTCTCCTTTGTAGCTCTTCCTCTTTTGCCCTGCGCGCCACCTCCTCCTGGAGCTCATCCAGCTCACTTCGGCCATCTGTGGCTGCATACGCATGTTTATAATTCAAAGGAGTGCACTTGCACTAATCTGTGTATACTGTAGCTACATAATCACCTATTGTTATGCATAAACTAAAATTTAACTCAAACGACTATTAATCACAGGGGTAACTAAAAAGTACCCATAAGTTCTACTTTTAAATGGAAGTTTTATTATACAAAAAAGCGCACACCTGAACTCATGTGACTAATTCCTCTGCTGGAGGCTCTGACATCCTGCAGGAGAGAACTGCTGCTCTTTGACTTCTGAACACTGTTCCACGGGGGGCCAACACCTGGAGGTGGCTTCATAATACCTGTGTCTTTCACACTGGGACAAAAGAAAAGACAGGACCAATTGCCATCTTTACTATATATGCTGTATGTTATCTGTGCCTGTGTATCAGCCTTAATATAAAATCACAAATTTAAATTAAAGTCAAGTAAACATTTTTATATGTTAAAAAAATAACAAAGACAAATAAGTGTATCACAACAATGGTATAACCCAGGACATTTTTATTTCAAAAGGTGTAAGAGTATTCATTCATTCATCTTCTATACCCGCTTATCTCCAAACCTGGGGTCACAGGTTTCTGCTGGAGCCTATCCCAGTGCACATAGAGCGAAAGGCAGGGGGTACAACCTGGACAGGTCGCCTATCCATCGCAGGGCCACACACACACAAACACATACACTTACTCATATGAGCATCTCGATTTAGAGTCATTAATCAACCTAATGCACATGTTTTTGGACTGTGGGAGGAAACTGGAGTACCCGAAG
>JAOTQW010000032.1:12147791-12176983 GCA_026260075.1 Sisor rabdophorus | reverse complement strand
GTGTACCCCCTGCCTCTCGCCCTATGTGCGCTGGAATAGGCTCCAGCAGACCCCCATGTCCCCGGATTCGGGAATAAGCGGGTAAAGAAGATGAATGAATGAATGAACCACTGGGCTACCATCTCACCAAATATAAACTTGCTGAAAAATGAAATGAAAAATCTGTATTTTAGCCTGAAGTACGTATGACCTAATATCTACAAACCCCCTGAAAGACAGATCCACACAGGACAAACAGACGGATATTAAAAGGTCAGTACTGGCAGCTAGTGTGTGAACTCAATCAAGGGCCTTTTCTTCTTCATACAGTTATATGGTAGTTTGTTAAAAAGGAATTTTGGTTATTAAAAAAAGAAACATTTAAATAAATGCAAACCACTGGAAACTTGAAATATTTACCTAATCCTCTTAAACTTTATATCGGTCTGACTCAGTTGAACGGTATAAATTAAACGTTCTTCTCATACTTATATAACAAGATACCCATTAGGGCTAATTGTCTGTGATATATAAGGCAATATTTGAAACAATCCACCATAACGTCTTTATTTGGGAAGAATTGAGTGAATGTAAAAATAGCATACACAAATAATAGCATGAAGAAAATACAATAAAAGAAAGATGCAAATGATAAACAGTGCTTAATGTTTTTTGGAAATTCAGACAAATTCATTCATTCACCTTCTATACCCGCATATTCTCTAATTCGAGGTCAAGGGCGTCTATCCCACTGAAGGGCGAAACGCAGGAGGGATACACCCTGGGCAGGTTGCCAGTTCAACTCACACTCGCCTATGGGCAATTTAGAATTGCCAATCAATCTAACATGCATGTTTTTGGACTGTGGAGGGAAACCAGAGTACCAGGGGTAAACTTACGAAAGCACATGCAAACTCCACACAGAAAAACGCCTGGCCTGGTGCACGTTGCATTGTCAATGCTGAAACAATATATTGGGCAGCTGTACAACCTATACACATTTAGCCTGAAGCAGAGTCCTGTCAAGCATTCTATAACAAAAACACTTTTACGATTTAATCCTAATAATAATAATAATAATAATAATAATGTGCAGGTGTGTACAGCTGGTCCAGATAATATTCATCAACGTTAGTCGGCAAACGGCAGTGATTAGGATGAATTAAGTATGAAATGAAGTTCGGTGATGAGGCAACCATTGTCTTTACAGTGCAGATCACCCCAGTAAGAGATTAAAAACATGACAGCCCAGTACACGGGAAAGTGTGCGACACTGTTTAAATGCAAACTGAAAGACTGTCCACACAGTCTCACTGCGGTACAGAATGTGGGATATTTGGGATCTACTCTGCTCTAATAAAATTAGCAGCAGATGAAAGATGAGAAGATTAACTTGACAAAGGTTCTCCTGTCACCCCAGTACACAAATATTGTTCAATAGGAAAATTACTTTAGCTTTGTATTGCAAGTTAAAACACGTTTTAAAGGGTTTCCTAGAAGATTCCTTGAAGGATCAATAAATCAGAGATAACCCCTACTAGTGATGGGGGGCAGGGGATTTTTGGCATGCATACAGAAACATATGTTAAAATGCTTCATGCAGTATGATGCTGTGACTAAACTGTGCTCCCACTCACTGTAATTCCCACCACCTGCTGCGCCACACAAGTCAAGTAAATAGAGCTTTCGTGTAATCATTAATCCTAAATTACAAAACGTGTGTTTTATGCACGTTTGGGTATTGAAAAAACACGGTCAATAATAAATTATAACTATACTGCTGCACAATACACTGCCGTGTGTTTAGTCTTAACCTTCAGACTTCCGTTGACTGAACGCTGCTGTATATGGCTTGCATCTGTAAAAGGTAGAAGGGTTTTACCTTCACTTTCAAATTAGCAGCACCTACGTAACGCAGAGCGACAATCACTTAGCATCACATCACAGATGAGCAACTTACTTTAAATGAATTTATTTAAAGGGGGAGTGTGGTACTGCTGTGACATAACCAGTGATCTCAACTATCGCAGCAAGCCAACATAGTAGGTGTTGGAAATTATTTAATGAGACAAGACTCGAAAGAGATTTATCAGAGCTATAAAATGGTTTATAAGAGAAAATCTTGTGAGATATTGCTTAAGCGCCACAGTATCTGAATTCATTCTTGGGGTGAGAGTTGATAGACTGGTCATTTAAAGCATCAAGTGGACAGTTTAAGGCTTTACAAATCAAAGAGACTGAAAAAGGAATTGAATAACTGGGGGGGCAAATGATTAACTGAACTTAAAGTGTCTTAAAATTTACATGGAAAAAATGGCTCTGCAACAACCATTAATGATGTCCTATTACTTTGAGAGTGACTTAAATATGTAAAATCTCACAGATGACACTCGGACATCATCTTAGCAAACAAAAGCTGTTCTATGACCAAGCATCAAAGCCTAACAATGCAACACTACCATAACCAGATGCAACTTATCCGGAAAATGTAAAGCAACTTAAGGGTGTAATGTTTTGTACATGCAAATTTAAGGCACAGTCACCTTTCGAGAAATTGCTTAGGCTTTATTACTGCTGTTAACTTGCTTTGTCACTGCCAATACTAACACCGGCTCAATAAAAGTATACAGGTCTTCAAATTCACACATCAGTGCATTACGGCTTCAGTGTTGAGTACACATTTTATGTGATCCAAAATTGTTCTGCACTTAATTACATCTCATTGCCTTTGGAACATTAAACAGTGCGCTTCCCACCCTGTTTCCCCTGACGTAACACCATAGTGCTGATTCAAACTTATCATTAATCAGTCTGCAGTGCCCTATCCTCACTGTAGTCCAAATCCTTCTGTAACTCTGCCAAGTCTTCAGTTACACAGTCTTTCTCATCCGAGTGCATATACATGCACACACTAACCACTGAACTAGCAGAAAACAGACATTATTATGATTAGAATACTGAAAAAGGGGTTCATGCATCATAATACACTGTCCTTTCCTGTCTAATGTCTATCTCGGGTCTAGCCTGTCAATCTGCGAGAGAAAAGACATGCAGATTACGTGAAAGGTTGATAGTGTACCTTTCCTACCTTTCATGTCCTCCTCTTCTGTAGTGTTACAACTCTCCATAGAGCCCTAGATCAAGACAAGATGGGAAAATGGGGGGGGGGAGGGGGGCAGATTAAGATTACAATGGTCACCCGGACATGATGTCTGGCAGATATACAGACGAATAAACAAAGACAAACGCATGGACAAACACACTTCCTCAATGGAACACACCAAACCCTGCACAAACCAGTCATGTCCTATTAGAAGGTAGGCTTAATAAGCCAAGCATCACAGCAGTTAGTAAATGGGATCTAGACAAGTCAACCTGCTACTTTTAGTATATTAGTCAGAGGTCTCAGTAGGTACATGGTTTACGTGAATACCAATTCAGCCAACTGGACCAAATTTGCAGGCATGACAAGTGCATTTTATACGTTGAATTGGCTGATTTGCGATTCAAAGTGAGCTCTGGATAGTGCGTTTCTGCGTGGACTGATGGTGCAGTTGTAGTGGGTGTTGGTGGTGCAAAAACCGCAGAGCGCTGCAGAGCTGGCAGCTAAAGCCTCTTACCTTGACGCCGTCGGCTGGGTTGTGCACAACAGTGGTCTGGGGTTCCTGAGAAAGGTAGGAGACAGTTTACCATGCACAGGAGGGGGCAGTAACGAGGTTAGCTAAAGCCCCAAACTCCAAAACTAACAGCTTAAAAAACTAGGCTACTGCTAGTAGGCCAAGCGCAGAGGCAAGCAAACGCACGCACACACACACACACGCACACACACAAACGGCAAGAGATGAAAGACGCTGGAAGCTGTTTAAGGGGCACCATGTGAAATTGGTCTCGACACACAGGTGCTATGCTTTGGCCTGACGAATTCCAGTAAGTTGAACTTGAGCGAAAAAATAGGGATATATAGTCATACTCTTTGCCAAGACACACACACACACACACACACACAATACAGACAAAGCTTATAAACACTGGACATTTTTTATGAACATTGATTACAAATACAGACATAAAAGAGCAGAAGATGCAGTTCCAGTGATTTATTTTGAACAGCACCATGTTCTGTTATGCAGGAACATGTTAAAAATGTGTAGTCATCCTATATAAGTATAAAACCGTTATTTGTTTATAATAACTCTTAGTCCCTGAGAGCGGGTGGACTCTATAATTAAGTAACTGCATCTTCAGCACGCATTATTTATTTTTTTTGGAAACACAAGTGAATCCCGTTTCAGCTGGACATGCGAGCAGCTTACTAGTTATTAGCACAAGCTCACAGCATGCAGGTGAACCAGGATTCAGGGATGTGACTGACTAAACTTTACTTGAATTTAACATTCTTAACACATCTCTAAACCAAGGGCAGGAGGGAGAGATGATTAAGAGTTGATTCAACTCAAAGAGAAATCAACTAAGAAAAGCTGATGGAAAAACCACTGAACAGAAACGTATGGTCTGGTAAATCAAACATAAGTAAAGGAACAATGAAGAAATGAAGAGAGATGAAGTACCATTGGTGCTGTGGATGATATGCTGCTGTCTTTGGTGCTGCTGCTTACTACACTGTTTTTATTGTTGTTTGTCTGTGACTAAAGCAAAGAGACAAAACACAGGGCAAAAAAATGATTTCTGATCCATTCATTTAGAAACAAAATAAGGCCACTGGCACATCGTGGATGAGGAGGCAAACGCCATGCAGTACATAGTACAGCATATAGCAACCTCTGCCTTCTGCTCTTACACACTGCGCTACGCTGTATTGAACTAAATATAAACGCAGCCACAGACTGCATGCATTTCTTCATTCACAAGCTACTGACTAACTACACTTTAAGTTAGCAATAATGTTTCAGCTGCTCCAGTGCTCTAGATTTTGTTAGAAACTTAGGAGTTCATAAGTACTGAAAAACGGAATGACTGTGGAAGAGGATATCCTAAAGCATAAGGGTAAATTTTAGATTAAAAAAAATTATAAAAATAACAACGATGATGCTGCTGCAAAGAGATTAAACAGGTACCTATGGAGACAAAAATAGCTTCAGATCAGAAACTTACAATTCTATGAGTAAAAACAGTATAGTGTACATCATGGAAGGCAGTGTTGAAGTCTCTGTGGGGAAAAAAAGTCCCTTTCCCCAGAGACATGAACACTGTCGTACAACAAAAAATTAAACCCTGATTAATCTATTGCGTTTTAATGACTTGAAATGTTTACCGTATTTTAAGGAAGCTATAAGTAAAGATGAGCAAGTAATGTTAAATGCGGTAGAACAACTAAAAAGCTCATTTATTAGTCAAAATTGTTTCATTTCAATGTTGATTTTTTTTCTGTTCTGGAAGGAAGAACGTATTGAAACAGTCAAAGTAATGTAACGTTGGTAAACTTTTCTATAGGAAATGACTACAGGGACTGCTGCATGTGAATCTTTTAAATATCTAGTCAGTATGTGTGGTGATGCTTCACATATTGTTATTCGGGCAAAAATAGAAAGGAAAAAGTGCATCATTTATACCTTCTACACTGTGTAAATAATTAAGAACCTAAAATCCTTATATACTATCCTCACACATTTAGACATTATGTCCTCACACATTTATTCATGGTCACATGATAAAAAAAACAAAAAGAAGAGATCAACAGCCACACTTGTTGTACATAAATGAATGAAATAAAATATATACATATAATCTGTATATAAACACTGGTCTATTTATCTGTATGCATGTACATAACAGGTCTCTGATCACACAGCGATTCCGCATTCTAATGAGGCCACACTCTGTTTGTGTGATGGTGAAAGGAATATCACCCAAAGTAAAGGGCGTACGGTACGTGTTTGCGCGCTTGTTGGGTCAAACCCGATCCCGTGCAGCCCAAGCAGAGGTAATGGGTGGTGTGCATTGTGGAATGAATGCACATGCATAGATAAAATCTCAGCCTGGCAGAAAGCCTGAAACATTTAATTGCTGTGAGAAACCCAATTGTACTCAACATGATTCTCCAAATAGACTTACTACATATTTGCAGGATTGGATTGGATCAAATGCACGGTCATACATGTATAATGAAATATATAGCATATAGGCCATCCTTGCTAAATAATCCATTACTGGACTGTAACAATTCTCAAAAACGGAAACACCATGAAAATTGGGAGTCTAACTAACCCTCACTGTAGACTGCTGCTGCTATAAACTGCAACCAAAGACAGAACAGCAAATCATAAGAAAGAACTCCAAATGCTTAAAAAATATTTTTGGCAAGCCAAGAAAAACATCATTTTTTCAAAAGTAATTTAGAGTCTATGGTTGCTATTGTGCAGTTATGAGTAGAATATAATGTTGAATGTAAGAAATTCTATTTTACGGTAGCTTAGCAGGACCGCGTGACATTGAAACAAAGGGATAAAACTCATCATTTGTACTCTTCATCACAGAAGACTCAAAAATGTGCTAGTTACAGCATGGAATGCTAAAAGGTCCACTAAGTAATAACCTGAATCAAAACTAGCACTTCGCATCATACCAAGACTGCTACAGAGCCTTGCTGCATCACCTGCAGACATTCTCAGGTTCACTCTACCTCAGTGTTTTCTCCACACATCCTAAACGTTAGAGTAATAGCACTGCTGTCATGAGCCACAAATAGAAAGCAACAGCAACATTTATCTTAGTGGACCTTACAGGATTATGTCGTGTGTTATGCAAATTCATGCAGGTATGTTTGCATATGTACAAAACCAAAGAGAATGGCTATGATGTGTCGAACAGAAAAAAAGGAGTTAAATAAGGGAGGAAAAATAACTGGCATCTTAATCAAAAAGGAAAGGAACACGGAAAAGGGAAGGGAGACATAGAACAGATCTCACCATCAAACAAACACTGGAGCTGGACTTCCTTTTCTGAACAGTGCCAAAGAGTGTAAAAAAAAAACCAAAAAAACAAACAAAAAGAAAAAAAGGGAAAAAACGAAGCAAATAAAAAAAAAATCAGGGATTGAAAAATATAGCTATGCATTAAAACATCTTTTTGGAGAAAACAGGAAAGGGGTGGGACCTTCGAAGAAATAAGTAACAGATAATACTTGTGTGGGAAAGATGTGTATATTTTTTTTTTATTTAATTTTTTAGATCATCTTTAAAACTTATTTCACTAAATTTACTTACATCTTCACCCTGAGGAATCGAACAGAATTTCTTCAGGACATATAGTTTTAACTGTTGCGAGTAGAGACTTACACCTGAGCCCGAGATTTTAAATCAAACAGAAAATAGGGAGAGAGAAAGAAAGGAACCATAAAAAGGAACCAAGAAAGGATGGAAGGAAGGAACCAAGAAAGAAAAAGAAAAACAGAAAAAAAAGGTAGGAAGGAGGAATATGGAAAGCATGTAGAGAAAATGGAACCACAGATTCAAAAACATGTAATGAAAAAGAGTTTTAGGGGGAAAAAGGGGAACGTTGGACATTGGATAAAGGAAGAAGGCCAGAAAGAGGGCAGAAAAAAAGGCAGTAGGAAGGAGGGAAAAGAGGAAAGAGAAGAAAAGGAAGGAATAAGAAAATGAACAGAAGAGGTACAAGGAGTAAATGTAACCAAGAGCTGTGCAGATAAAAAAATTAAGGGAGAGAGGGAAAGGAAGGAAGGAAGAAAGGAAGGAAAAAGGAAATTGGAGGAAAAAAACCTAAAAATAAATAAGAAAGGAGGTATAAAAAGGAATGAAAGAAGAGCGGGAGGTATTGTTGCAGCGGGAGGATGGGGACACAGAGAGCTGTCAGTAGGTTGAAATGTGATGTAATACAAAAGCATGTGTGAATTTGTGGAGTGTTTGTTGAAGGCAATGAGGGAGGGGTGCTATATGGGGTGGGGAGGGGCTTACCTTTACTCCATCAGACTTTTTGTTCAGTAAACTTTTGCATGCTGTAAAACAGAAGATATAAAGATAGAGTTAGGACACATCGGTGGATAAGGGCCAGGAAAAGAACTGATTTCATCTCCTGATGAAGGGGAAGACTGAGGGGTCGCAGCCCTTGATCCTTCAGTTAGAATGAAGCCCAAACCGATGGGCAATGAAGAGGCTATGCATGATGTGGTGTCCACACTATATTTGTATACTTGTTTGCATAATTTAAAATATTACCCTTAAGACACACAGACACACGCGCACCCACAGAGACACCCACAGACAGACAGACAGACACACACCCACAGACAGACAAACACACACACACACACACACACCCACCCACCCACAGACACAGACACCCACACACAGAGGAATGAAATGTTTTATTTAAGACACGATGGATGGATGCAAATACTTTCACATACATTTCACAAAAAACACTACTAACACTAATTCGATCATAGACTTCGTAAAGTCTCTTACCTTCCGTTTGGAAAAAAGTAAAAAAGAAGGCAAGAAAGAAAAGGTTGAGATTAGAAGCAATCAATAGTATGTTTGTGGCAGGAGGGTGGAGGGGTTGGTTAGAGCTAGTAAAAATATTCTTTTCTCATGCTTGGTCCATGCAGCAAGGAAGCAACTGCCCTGACATGCAGATAACAAGCAAGTATCTTTAGTGCCCTCACTGGGGTGACATTTAGACCAGCACAAGGGCCTAGTTAACCATGCACTCACCAGTCAGAACATTTACTGCAATCTACTAATACTGGCCTTCACGACATATTTATTGGCTCGTTCCAAAGTGTTTAGTCGCGGGTATGCCGTTATTATTATTCTAATAAAACTGGATATTAGACTAATTGACACAAAAAATGTTATTTTTCTACAATAATCACAATTGTAGATTAGGATGCATTAATCAGCCTTCGCATTAGGTTCACGCTTGCACTAGTGTGCTGCACGAGTCCCCTAGAATGATAACAGAGAGTGAAAAATTCCTGTACTGAATTCCCAAATCTAGATTCAAATCAATAAAAGCACATTCTCCAAAAGACCTTAGCCTCAAGGCACTGAACCAGCAGACATGCCTCTTAGATAACGATGCAAGAGTCTAGTATGCATCCCATATTCCATGCATGCACGCACGCACGCACACACACACACACAAACACCTGGACACATGCTGAACTGTAGATGTTTGCTAAACTCAAGCATAAACGCACTGGCTCACTATGGTCAGTGTACATAATCCAAAACAGATTTATGCATAAAAAAAAGCAACCCACACACTTTTTTTTTTCATTTTTTTTTCTTTTTCCCACTGCCTGGAAAATGCATCCAATCCCAGTTTCAAAGTGTACTACTGGTGAAATTTCCAAGTGACAAAAGATTCAGGTGTCACATCACATGACCATGACGAGTACTTTAAGAAACGCATGACGCATTCTGAGGACAGCCCTTCCTGGGACAGCGTAGGCGATAATCTAACATATTTCAGAGAATTAAACAAATAAAATAAAAAAAAAAAATTGTGTTTAATTAGCGTTTTTGGTGTCAGTTTAAACCTGTAAATGAGTGTGCAGCTTTTAGAGATGACGGGTCAATTTAAAAGGGTATTAATATACAAGTTTGCCAAGATATTATTCACTTACCAATTTGACCAATAATGTTGAAGCCAATTCAGCTTCCATCAAAGCGAATAAAAAAAACCCTTTTAATTTAATAGCTTTTTGTTAAAAGTTATAAATTATTAAGCTTTTGGGAAATTGGATTTTTTTTTTGGAAAGTGTTACATTCATTCATTCATCTTCTATACCCGATTATTCCATAGCTCGGAAACACTGGGGTCTGCTGGCACCTATCCCAGCCCACATAGGGCCAGAGGCAGGGGTACACCCTGGACAGGTTGCCAGTCCTTCGCAGGGCCACACGCACACGCTGACACTCACTTCTACAGGCAATTTCGAATTTCCAAATCAACCTAATATAAATGTTTTTGAACTGTGGGGGGAAACCCACGCAGGCCGGGGAGAACATGCAAACTCCACAAAGACCCCTTTCCCGGAATCGAACCCGAGACTGTCTTACTGTGAGAAGAACGTGCTAACCATTATGCCACCACACCGCCCTCAAAGTGTCTCATATAAGGTCATTTTTATGTTAGAAAATAATGTCTGTAGAAGGAATTGTCGTTGAAATACAAGTGTTTCCTTTTTTAACTAACTGAGTAGTTCAGGGTTAAAGGGCTTGCTCAGGGACCCGGCAGAGGCAGATTGATGGTGATAGGAAGTTAATCTGTGATCTTCTGATCAGCAGTCCAACACCATTGACACTTTTTGGCGGAAATGGATTCTCCTTCTTTTTCTTTTGCTAGTAGACTAGGGACAGGCTTATTCCAGGTAAGCTGATTACCCCCTCCAAAAGTCTCAAACTTGTCAACATAGCTACATGGATCTCTGCTTAACAGCAAGGTTACCGTACATTAGTGTCTCATAAAGCCTCAGGATATGCACCCACGTGGTGTAACATTTTCTTTTTAAACCTGTTAGACCAAACATTTATGAGAGGTGGATAATTTGGAAGAGATGGTGGTGGTTGCTTTGGAATGATTAAAAAGTTAATGTTATATCTCTAGCCTATACCAAGGAGCACGTGACTGTCCAGAAAATAAGGTTTGCTATTAGAGATTCTACACTCAACCATCTGCTGAATTTGCCTATAAAACTGTGGCCAGCACTAGCATGTTTGATCATCTGTGGGTAAATCTGTGTGTGTGTGTGTGTGTGTGTCACAGTGTGTCAAGGGCAGACCATTCTTCCTTGTGCCAAACATGCGGGCAAAGTGAGGACTGCGAGGCGGACAGTGCCCTCCTCCACACATACCTTCCTGTGCCAGCGCAGCCGTGCTGGTGGTGGGGGCGGCGGGGCTCGTGTGCTGCCGGCCCACTATTGGACAAAGAAGCATTCCATTTTGGAAGAACTAATATGATGTTGTGGCCCTTTACTAATGAAAACTCGCCCTACGCCCTCAAGTAACACACATCAAACATATCTTACAGCAGTCTGTGTAAGTTTTAATATCCAGTGTGATGGAATCAAAGTATAGTGCAAGACAAAAAATAGCTAGACAGACAGACAGACAGACAGATCAGCACTCCTATGCTACAGGTTACTTACCAGAGAAGTTTCGAGATACAAGCATAGTAGTCAGAATGGCTCCCTGCAAAAATAACACAGATTCAATTGTACTTCTACTTTTATCCAGAGAGATAGTTTGTACAATAGAGAGAGAGGGTTTAGGGCCTTGCTTAGGGACCCACCAGTGGCAAACTGACTTTGGGTTAACGGGTCAACAACTTAACCACTGCGCTACCACTTAGTATGTGCAAGGTTGTTTTGTTGACTATTAAAGCTTATACATTCAGTTAACACATAGATTGAATGGAACGTATTTGTAAGCAAATGTTGAAACTGCAGCAATAAATAATTCAAAATATAATAAACATATACATAAAGACACAGAGTTTCAATCCTTCAGATTAAGTCAGTGACTGACCTTCAGTTTTCTTCTGGCGTTGAATTTACGCAGACATTCAACAGTCTCTTGTCGATGCATCATGGAAGCCACGGTAGAGCGTTGCTGCAAGGTAAAGAGGAAACAGAGGTGTAGGGTTGGATAATTCGATGGGACTAATAATTATATGCACTTTTTCCAAAAAAAAAAGTTCACGAGTGTAAAATCTCATAACCTTCATAAAGCTTAAATTTGCTAGTGGAAACAGCTGACAAAATATTGAAATTTTAATTTGCCAGGATATAATCCTTCCACAGAGGGTACTTTTGACTGTATATAATATGTTACATATAATTTGTTTCCTCTTTTAAATCTCACATATATCTCCAAAATTCTCACCTCAAACTCTCTTCCTAAATCCGTCTGCAGTGTTATTATGGGTAGCAGAGCTTTTTGCCACTCTGCTCACCAGCTCTGGATCTTATTCCCTCCTGACCTATCTATACTCTTTTAAATGTAAAAATCTGAATCTAATTTAGAAACTGAGTTTAGAATTATTCCAAAAAGGTAAATAAAATGCAAATGCTTTTTAAAAAGTATAAATGTAAACCTACTGAAAGGCATTACTTATGATGTCGGGTTCAATCTGAATGGCTACTTGCTATTTAAATAGCAAGGATTAATGCATTGAATTTGAGGCACTCTTAGAATTAACAGAATGTGAATAAAAAGAAAATCAGTGAATCGCCTAAATACAGAGAAAAAACGAAAAACCATAGTCTCTCAATCTGATAAAAAACGGTGCTGTATCTAAACTGAACTCGTATCCTATACACGATACAAGGACTCACTTTATCTGAAGTCTCAGAGGCTTAGATAAAATTCTATGTATAGTGCACAATATTAATTCTCCTCCTGCACCATACAGCCCATGTACAGATGCTGCATTCAAAGTAGCTCGATGCATTAAATAAAACATTACGACATTTGAATCAGTATTTTAACAGCTTTGTCTTTGATTGGTTAGTTATTTTTACAACCTTGAGTCATGCATGTGTGTTTTTGGAGTACTGACTACCAATATCCAATTTCCTTATTGGAGACAGTTGTTCCTACCTGAACAGATTAGAGGAACCAATAATACACTTGCTGGTGTACAGGCTTAAAACCTGAGGAATTCATATCATGCTGAGTAGGTAGAGATTATTTTTGAACTTCAAAACTTTCACTGTGGCGTTAATACTAGTTTAAAGCTGAGGCAGCAGTTCCTATTTTGAATTTCGTGCAGTACGGTATTTAATCTAGCAACTTGTTTCAGCTATTATGGTCCACCCTTGGGCTATGGAGTGCCTGATATCTTTTGGGGACTTTTCCAAAGACATCCATCAAAAAACTGTCATCTGACAGACTTTCTGCACTTCTATATGTTTCAAACCTCGAAGTAAAAAAAAAAAAAACAGTAACACAAGGTGCTTTTTCGGTACAAACATTTACAGAATTAAAATTAAAATTATTTTCATTTTATGTCAGCGCTGAAGAACTTTGTGCTAATTCAGCTAAGACTCAAGAGGAAACAATCCCGCATGTCCATCAAACTGACAGCCCATGTGGAAAGTAAGCAGTTCTCAATAATGTTTACTGGCATGGCTTGTGCGGTTCTTATATACGTAAAAGAATTTTGAGCGAAAAACAACTTCACATTTACAGTATTTATCCAGCACGACTAACATGCATCTCTATTATACAGCTGAGCATCTGGGGGTTAAGGGGTGGCGGCCTACGGTGGCGGCACGGTAGTGCTGGAAAAACGAACCCCCGATTCATTCAGAAAACAGTCCAACAAATCAACCACTGAGCCAATCTAAACTAGCTTGGCTGCACAAAGTCATTTTATACTTAGGACTTTCGTTTCCCTTATTTTCTTATTGTTTGCTTATCCTTGTTATGCCGGATTTCAAATAACCATTAGTTTAGTTAAAAATGATTTAAAAAAGGAAATAAAAAAAGGTGAAAAATTACAATTGCACTTGAAAACTGTTGTTTTGTTGCATTTCCCAGCGTTTATAATGTAATAATATGTATAAATCCTGTGAAATTGTGAGTGGAGACACTTACGCAGACCCATGGGTGTTTGAGGGCTTGGTCAGCAGTTATCCTTTTAGCCGGGTTGATGGTCAGCATTTGGTTAATGAGATTTTTGGCCTCTGGAGTAACAGTGTCCCACTCTGGAGAAGGAAACTGAGACAAAAAAAAGAGACAGATCAGAGAATGAAAAACTTTTACATGAGATTCTACTACATGAAATAAAATGATGTAGTCAGCTACTTTATTATAATTAGTGAACATTATGTGCATTTCAGAATTGATGGATAAGAGCTTCCTGGATTGATTAGAAAGAGACGCGGTGCTCCATTTCAGCCAAGTCCAAATTAATAGGGGCATAAAGTCTGGGCTTGTCACCCTAGGTCGATACGGCTGGCGGTGGGTGTGACGTTATGCGAACCCCAAGTAGACTAAGTACACCACTTGCCAATTTAACAAAACTAATTGTAACAAAGCAACACTGCATCAAATTATTTTAACATTTTATACATGACAGGGTTGCAAATAGAATAAAAATAACCAAAACATATTTGCAGGTAAGATGACTCACATCGTAAGCTCCTGCCTTAATCTGCTGGTAGAGTTTGTGTTGGTCTTCATCCCAGAATGGGGGGTAGCCCACCAGCAAGATGTAGAGGATCACACCTACACAAACCCACATACACTCAAAGTGTAAATGCCAAGTGCAAAACGAGGTCTTATTAAAAGCAAAACTAACACAGATGACACACCGCATGCCCAGATGTCAACAGGTTTGCCGTATGGGTCCTTTCTCAGAACTTCAGGGGAGAGATAGCCAGGAGTGCCGGCAAAACCTGCAAACACATACCAGAAGATCACAGAACTTGAGCTGCAAGACAAAGGCATAGACAATGTGTTTTGAAGTAAAACTATCACAACCCCTTATATAATCTGAAGTTTCTACTACATACCGTAGGTAATTACACTATATTGCCAAGTTTGTGACCTGAGCATAACAAACATGTAATATCAAACATATTTCTTTTTTTTTTCTATTTTGTTATTTTATTAAGCTCCACTCTTCTAGTAAGGCTTTACAGTACAATTTGGAGCTTGAATGCGAGATATTTCTTCATTCAGCTTCAACAGTATTAGTCGAATCAGACACTTATGTCAGGTCTGGGGTGCATTTCAGTTCATTTCAAAGGTTTTTAGTGGTGTTAAGATCAAGACTTAGCACTATTTTTTTCCACGCTACTAATAAAACACTATGTGATAATGCATCTCAGGGGTTTTGTGCTCGGGGTCATTGTCATGCTGGAACAGTGTTGTGGTCTCTTAACTCCGGTAAAGGAATAATGTAATGCTACAACATACAAAAACATTCTAGACAACTGTGTGCTTCCATATTTGTAGCAACGATCTGGAGGGGAACCACATATGGATCTGACAGTCAGGTGACCACAAACTTTGAGTAATATAATGTATGATAAGAATGAGACCATATTTGGTTAAGCTAAACGAGCAAGCTAATCGTATTAGGAGTTTGAGTACACTGTACTTCTTTTCAATGAGAGGTCAATGGCCACTTTAGTTTTAATTATAGGTCATCTCCAGTCAATAACCCTCTAAAGCTATACTTAACAGCAGCACTGGAACCCTCTCCAACTGCCTGCAGGTTACATTATAAAAATGAAAAATAATAAAAGGCATAAACTGAGGAATGAGATACTAATGCATGACAGCAACTGCTTGGATAGTTATGGGTTATTTAACGATCACATTGGCAGGTATGTTGTATAAAAAACAAAATGCGTGTGAAGAATTAAGTGCCGACATCAATTGTTCTTCAACTCAACTCAAGTCAGAGAAACTGGGCTGAAGCAGATTTGGAAATAATGCTAATTCTTACCGAACCAAGCTTGCTGATCTCCCTGGACCTCAATGGCCAGTCCAAAGTCAGCCAGCTTTACTGCTGCTCCCTTCATCTTACTGGCCAACAGCAAGTTCTCTGGCTAAGGGACAAAAACAAAATACGTTGCATTTGATTAGGTATTTACATTCTTAATTTTAAATTCATCTCAGTAGTTGAGGGTTAAGGGGTGTAAGCAGGGGCCTGGTTAGGTGGTACTGATTAAATTTTAATTATATTTACACATTTTTGATTGGCAGTCCAACCCCTTAAACACAGAGCTACTTTTCTATTTGGTTAAGTCTATTTTTTCCTGGGATATGGAACCACAGTCTTATCTATAAAAAGAAGATATAAATTTGACTCGAAGTGTTGAATTAGAACCTGTGTGCTCAATTACTTGGTTTTACATGTTATGCCTACTGCCATTTTAATACCCAACCAACTCTGTGCATTTGTTTTTTTACATTTCAGAGAGTTGGCCATCCTGTAAGCTTGAAATTTCCCAATCAGCATCATTCTGTTAATCCCAATCTCTCTAAACCTGCTGATATCATCTGGGCTGGAGTTGAAGGCACAGTACTAATGAAGAGTGATTCACTTAAAGTCAAGAAAGCTTTTTAATCGGTCAATGCATCCAAAGCCCTCCGTAAACAAACTCATTTCTTAGCCTAGGAAACAATTGGGTCAAAAGTAAAGAATCTGACACTTTCTTCTCTTTATTCTAAAGCGGTGAGACCTTAATTAGGAATGCGTTCTATTGAACTGCCATAGCTAGCACTTCAGCTTGCTTGTCATCCCAAAGCCAATTATGCTGAAGGTTACACCGAGCACATACAGAGAGAGCTTTAACAACTCTGATGAGCATTAGAAGACATTACAGGGCCGGCATTATTACTCAGTCGCAAGATAGAGCTGATTTTCAGTTCCTTAAGAGAGCGCAGAAGCAGAGGAAAGATGTGTGGCAGGGAGATGGGGGGTTTGCCACAATTTGTGACTACTAAGTCAATTGGAAACAACATGCTAAATGATTCTGCACTGGTGCATACTATAAAAAATTAATAATATATCAAAGTATTAATTGAAATATATATTCCGTCGGTCAATTATATTCGGTTGGAGAAACATTTTGTCGTCCCCCCTCCTCTCTTCAATGACTAGACTTTAAAGACATTGGAAATATGATATTGGCCACATTTAAAACAATGAAAAGCTATACAAAAAAAAATCTGATCTGGACATCTTACTTGAGCACTAAGCTTCGCAGACATTTTTTAAATGATCCCACTCTAATCTATTACATAGAGGTTTATAATTAGCAGATGTGTTGAATCAGCTCTAAATCTGCTTTCTTTCAGTCTCTCGTGGGCCAAAAGTGAGGAGTTAAATAAAAGTGGATTTATTAGTCTGGTCCACTCCCTCCCTCACTGCAGTCTGACGTCACACCCTTTTCTATGGTAACCATGTCTCTCTTATTTTAGATCACCGTTTCTGTCTGCTGTCTCGGGCTAGGGGTAAAATCAGAGAGAGACAGACCCACTAATATTTGCCAAGCCTTTTTCAAAGCTGTGGTCACATATGCATATACAGAACAGTGTTCTATTTTGTCTGAAACTGTTAGAAAGCACAGAGAGCGCACAGGGTTGGAGAAACATTGGCAGATTTCCAAAGACTTTAACCCCCTATTAGTAACCCAGAGACTTCACCCACATTTCCCTTAAAAACATTTAAGGTCAGTTAAATGCTCAATGTTTCGGTCTCTTTCCTATTAATTTACATATACAATCAGAAGAATCTCAGCAGCCTGAAATTCCTGGATGATCTGTACTACTTTTGTGCCTAAACAACCTGTGCTGAACTTAATGAATATTCCATTCGCAATAATGACGAATAAATGATGAATTTGTCCCATGTGCATAGGATGTTTTTCCTGCTATTGTAATTTCTGGTTGTTTTTGTGAGTGGGGTCAAACACACCCTGATGTCTGGGACTCAGAGCTGAGCTGTTAAAACAAAACAGTTTCCATAATCAGTGGATGACGTTTTAAATTGCAAGCCTATGTGCGTGCATGCAATGTCATGCAGTTGCCAAGCGAAAGGGTTCAGGCGGGATTGGGGTCATCTGATGACGTGCTCTGCTTTCGGAACAGGTTTCCATAACAACGGCATGACTCACCTTCAGGTCCCTGTGCACAATGTCATGCTGGTGAATGTGGCTCACGCTCTCTAGGATCTGATTAATGCAGTGACTGAGAGAGAGAGAGAGAGAGACAAAAGAAAGGAATGATAAATTTAAGACAATATGTTAACGCTGCTGTGTATTTCTTACTGGCAGGCATGCATGCTTCTAAATAACTGGATGGATAAATGCTGAAATAGTGTTAATGGTTATAAATACATAGCCAGAAATGTCTATATAACAGATACATTTATGATGTCAGCAATGGGCAAAAGCCATATTTTGACTGCTGTACATTCCCCACAGCAGCCCAACCGAGAGACTAAAACTTGTTACGTGTCAACTGTTCCAGTTTCATTTGAAAAATCTCTCTGGGATATACTGCTACTGTCAGAAATCAGATTTCAACTTCTAAATGCTTAAAAGAAAAGAAAAAAAAACAAAAACAAAAAAAAACCAAGCAACACTGGCATCCTTAGAACAAAATAGCACCGACAAAAAATTAATTATTGGAAAAAGTTAACTTGTGAACTTTACTTTAAAGAAGTAAAGCAAGAATCCTTTGGCTGGCATCAACATCACAGCACTGGTAATTTAGTCAAAAATGACATTAAAGTTAGCACACGGTGGCATAGTTTTTAGCACGGTCGCCTCACAACAAGAAGGTTCTGGGTTTAAATCCCAGGCTTGGGGTCTTTCTGAGCAGAGTTTGCATGTTCTCCCCGGTTTCCTCCAACAGTCCAAAAAGATGTGCATTAGGTTGCCCACAGTGGTGAATCTAAATTGCCCACAGGAGTAAATGTTTGAGTGTGCGGTTGTGTGTGTGTGGCCCTGTGATTGATTGGCGACCTGTCCGTGTCCGTGATCCGTGACCCCGAAAAATTCGGGAATAAGCGGGTATCGATGATGAATGAATAAATGAAAGAAAGTTAGCACACACTTCCCGCGTTTCACTTCTATCCCATCAATACATGCTTATATGTTCTGTGTAGTTCGAATAACATTTGGATATACTAGAGTTTACATGTGGATCTTGTCCTGTGACATATGGCACATGATGCCATAGTGGTGCACATTCAAAGTTACATATAGTTTCCTTAATAATAAGGTGGTGGTTTCTTCTTAGTTACTTTTTCACAACTTTTGCATATAACAAATCATTTCTTCCACAGATGACAAATTGTAATATGGTAAAAGGTCTTATATATGCATACAATAAAATCTATAAGGAAGTAGCTGATCATCCAGGTGCTTTTTGCAAACAGTTTTTGAATGCTGAGGATTTAAACATATTATTTACCCAGCATAATCACAACTACCGTTGCGACAACAGTCAGTAAAATTGGCTTTTATTATGCAATCTTCAAAATTAAAATAATCTGCAAGTTAAAAGTAGAAAATAAACCACAGGCCAAGTGTGGGACAAACAGTGGGTCATGAGCGGTACAAATTAACCACTAACCATAATGCACTTCATATTCAAGTTGGAGAATGAAAAATCGTCCAGATAAGATGACTTGCCTGGCAACACTTTACTTGCAAATTGATTTTGGTGTTGAGAGTATTTTTGCAGGTAATTTTCCCAAAAGCTACAAAATATCTGTTGAGATGATCTATTTTGGGTAAAATGTCTAAGTTTCTGCTTTTTGAAGGTTTTGGAACTGCTGTTGGATATGCCTATGGCAAGCACTTTTACAAAACAGGAAAAACATGTTCATCCGGTATCGGATTTATAGAAGTCGAAAGATTTAGTTACAGGCATTGTAAGGAAGTGTGTGTGGGGGCACGAGGGGCTTGGGGTTTATTGGGATAACTCCAGGGATTCCAGTTTTAAAACATTAGTCTATTCTTTAACATCTAGGCACAAAAATCAGTCAATCAGCGATTAAATTTATTGCAAGCCAAGTAGCAAATACACACTCACACACACGCTCACAGAGAGAGAGACCTGGACCCACCTGGCATCAGCTTCACTATAATACTCTCTAGCAACAATGTCCTCAAAAAGCTCTCCACCAGTGACACTACAAAAAAAAAAAAAGAATAATCATTTAAATAATGTTGATGCTTGTAGACTGTAACCCACAAATGCCAAAGAATTAACACAAATCAGACTAAAATATAATTTTTCACCAGTGTTTAAAGTGTGCAAATGATTAACTTAAAACATCTTCGAAAAATAAAACCAAATCAAAAAAAGAACATTGTGCAAGTGTTATTTTTGGAACATTAGCACTTTTTAAAAAGAGCCAATTCAAATGTAACTGATGAGTGGTCTTGTGCTATAATGTTGGTGAACAGTGGAACTCACAGGTCAAAGACAAGGTAGTGGAAGCCTTCCTCTGAGATACTGTCATGAAGTCGCACTGAGAAAAGAAAGAGAGAAAGGAGAAAGAGAGAGAGATATGGAGACAAATTAAATGTAAATGTTTTTGGACTTGCGAGGAAACCAGAGTACCCGGAGTAAACCCATGCATTTTTTATCTTTTTTTTATGATTTTACTTTGTAATTGCTGCAATATGTTTACAAAAATAAGTCAAATGTGATGGCCCAGGTCTTGTGCGACTTCCCTAATTAGAAGTCATTACTGGAACAGGTAAAAATGATAACAGCCAAGAGGCAAACAAAATCGCAAACAAGTATAGCATCTAAACAGAAAAAAAACCAGGATTAAATGTTATGAGAAAAGAAAACTATCTGAGCTGTTGGATTCACTTCCGGGATCCTGCAATGTATTTTACATTAAATGTCCATTTAGATGAATTATGTAACACAATCTGCTCAGAAAGCAGTTTTAAGACACATGTAAGTGCTGCTTGTGTACTATTAGGTAGTGCAAAGTGTGTGGAGCCTGTGGATGAGACCAGGAGACAGAGTAAAAGGGGCTTTTTCTTTCCCTCTCAATTTTCCCTTTTCGTGGAGTTAGAAAGAGTGGACAACAAGATAAGCTGCCCCTTTGAGACCAAGAGTAAAAGAGAGAAAGGAGAGACAATTGAGAGAGGAGATGAAATCGAGTATCAGTTTCTCTTTACTCACTAGTATAGAACTTTACGTACATTGTGAATGACTGAAGACTGAAAAAGGTAAGATAGTTATTTCAACAAAAAGTACTTTCATTAGACATGTAAAGGCAAATACAGATGCTCAGCAGATTTTCATTACAGCAAGGATGTAAAGCAAGTTTGATTAATAACTTGTAAGCAGCAGGAGCTTCAGCAACTCATCAGCAACAATTGAATATTAAATAAATTTTCAGCCAAGATCATATTTTCTAGCAGATTCTACTTAATAGGATTTACAATACTACAACAGTTACCGCTCTGCCTGCATCTTATTTGCCTAACAAAGACACCTTCCTTCACGTTCAAGCTTTCCGTCATTGCGCAAAAAAAACATCAGCTGGGCTTTCCATTACAACTAGAAAACTCAGCAATGGCTTTCCACCCTATAAAACCCCTGCTGTCTTTTCCATTTTTCTGCTGAGGTTTTAATCTCTCAAAAGAGTTGATTGGTTGGTTCTTGTCACATGACTTATCTTGCACTTGCAGTTGCGCTCACAGCAACATAGATGCGCCTTGAGAAAGATTCTCGATTAGAAGATTTTCTTAATAGTGGACTTGCCTCATGTCCACACTTAAAAGTTAAGTGCAAAAGACAAATAAACGAATGGCCCCTTAGTTTACACGAAAAATATTAGGGTTACAGACATGCGAAATGGCATATTTCTAAAGGTCTCAATGAGCAACAAACCTGGCTGTATACCAATATCCATGACTTTTTAAAATATGGCCCTGGTCAAGCTCCAAATGAAATAATTTATAACAACACTGACTCCATTGATCTATGTTATTAATCTGTGCTGTATTGGATAGCTAGCTTGAAAAGCATTGGACGTTGGAGAACATTTTTAAACATGTCTTAGGTCAATAAATGATGCATTCATTGCATTTAAAAAAGTGAGTATATTTTTGCGACACCAAATATTTGCAGTTTGAGTGGTAAGAAAATAGTAGGTAAGTTGTCACAAACTATAACTTATGAACTGGGTTGTCCATTAAGATAAATATAAGTCACACTAAAGGTGTGTTTGTATGTGCATGTGTGTGTGTGTGTGTGTGGGGGGGGTGTTTCCATCACCTGCAGTTTGTTCTACTTTCCATAACCAAGCAATTAAGCTACACCATTGACTCTAAACAGGAAAAAGCAGTTTTTGAAAACGCATGAATGGATGTTTATGTTATGTCAAAACTTTGACAAACATGTCTATAGTGAGGTGCATGACCTTTCTCTTTGCAGCTTTCATATCTGTTTACTGGTATTACTGTACACACTGCATGGCATCATTTCTTTAAAAACCCAAATACTGTAATATTTTTGTCGGTAGCAGCTGCGGGTTCCTCGAGCTCAAGTTTAGCTTGCTATGAAAGCTTCATATCTTGCTGATTGTTCTGCGCCAAAGCATGCACATGCTCAACTGCGATGTATATAAGAAAAACCCGGAATGAAAGTGGAACTGGGATACGTCTGCATTTTATATATTAGACACTTACCTATGTTGGGGTGTTTGAGCAAGCGGCAGATCCGAGCTTCTCGCTCCAGTTTCTGGTGATCTGTGGAAACAGGAAGAAGTACATCTGACATTAACCCATAGCGCAACAATGCAATTGCAAGACCTAAAACTGGCAAACAAGTACTTTTTGTGCTATAGAAATAGATGAAGAATCAGTCTGTTGAGTGGCTTTTTGCCTTGTCTAGCTTTTCAAAACAGTCCAAGACACATGCTTGCTTCTGTGGATAAATCACACTGTTGACTTGTGGGTAAAACCTGCCTCTGAATTCATAAACACTGCCCTGTACAAGACTTGTGCAAAGTGTGTTGAAAGGTTGCACAGTAGAAGTAGGTTGAGAATAAAGTATACAGTCGTAGATTTATTAAAAAAAACCAAAAAAATCTTTATAGTCCTAGGGTTAGGTTTTTTTTTAAGGACTGGTTCTTATTTGTGCCTTGTGCCTGCTATATCTTAAACATTTTTTGTTAGACTGTCACTCAAGACCTTGTTGCTGTTTTCAGATCAGTCTTTACTAGGAATCCAAAACTCTATAAAAATCTTTTGTTAAAAATCAGTGATGTGTCCTGCATACAAACACATTCTATGGCAAAGTGTGTATGAGTGATATGGTCTGGTAGCAATGTAGATAGCTGGTGTGAGACATTAATCCGGTGGAGCAGGCAGAAGAATGTTGATGCTCATAGGTAGGCTGGGGAATAAAACAGGATCAACAGGGTGCCTTGAATTGCATAAACATCTAAAGAACCAAAAAAGCGAGCTATACGTCAACTTCTGTTCTGTGTGCCAAGTACTGCAGATAAAAACCATGGCCGACCAACACACCCACACACATAAGCTATGGTTACCGCACAGCAATAAATCAGGCTGACAGACGCCACACAGTGCACTCATAACATGGGAAATCTAAGAAAACTACAGTAAAGGCAGCAGACGTGCTAACGCATATACATAAAGGTAATCTCGTATGTGCGAGCTTGCACGTGTGTGCGCGCGCACACACACACGTGCACCTTCCCAGAAAAGGGCCAAGAGGCTTTTCATCTTCAGCAACCAGAAAGAAATTATCACAACACCAGGACAGCACATCAATTACATCAACTAAAATGTTGAGATGCGTGTTTGTTTGTTTTTCTACTTTACGCATGGAACAATTAAGCTTTCTAAAAGGATTAAAACATTTCAGAGTTCATCGTCTTACAGAAAATGACACCACAGTTTGAAAAAAGTAAGAGCATTACTCAACATGACTCGAAAACCTCCAACTCACCCTGATGTTTCCAATATAGCTTAGCAGTGCTGCTGCAATTTGTCTACAAGGATTTTTAGCCCACACTGAAAAATACAGCAATATTTCAGGGTGATGTGTCATTTCAACCTCTTTAATTAATGAAATCAAGGGATCGCAGCCCCTTTCAAAAAAAGAAATAAAATAGTGCTATGATTTACTAAGTGCTTTCTTTTTTTTTTCTCTGTTAGAATTACTGGTCAGTCGATTGCTAAAGTTATGATAAATAAAAGTATCTGCTGTAAACAAAAACATTCAAGAATTTCCATTGAATGTTGTAAAAAAACCATTTGAACTGAATTTATACTACATCTTTTGGCAGCACAATGTGTTGAAGCTTTTCATTATTTCTACTATTTTGGGCACTTGAATATGGTAACTAGTGTAAATTATGCAGATACATACAACTTGTCAAAGGTAAATAAACTGAAATGATCAGATGATTTGGGGGAAATTGGTCGTTTAAATCATTGACAAATTGGAAAATGGTGAAAGATTAATCGAATGTAAAAATAGTCGTGATCCTGTAGCTAAGGAATACAGAGAGAAAGACACCAAACGTATAAAAAAATGTCAACGGTAGGCTCCTTTTCTGAACCTTATAGCCTCGTTTACTCTGCCTGCCTGTATTCCGTGACCCTATTTCAATTTGTCTTCCTCCAATGTGCCTTTACCGTCATGTAAACAGGAAACAAGAACGTTCACGGGTTTGGACAATTACAGTACATAAGATATTAATAATAATAAGATACATACTAATTTTCTTTTTTATATATATTATTAACTTTTGTTTACTGTTTTGCCTGTGAACATTTTGCTTTATTTAACACACTTTCAAAAAACTTGACCTTTAAATATGGTGAAGGGAAGCAAAATGCTAAACGATGAGCGATTCATCAAGAGCTGGAGTGTAAATGTGGTGTGGCTTAAGAATGCACCTTTATATCAATACAGTGCTCGCCAGCTGCACTTCACTACAGATCTTAGGAGCAGTCAGGATCACGTTTACCGTTTTAATTTTCTATTATTGACTTCTTATCGACCAACTGATTTTTTTTTCCACCATATTCTACCACCCACAGCCTTCGCTGCTGTCTTTATAGAATTGCATCATGGTTAGCACAGAGGTACGCAATTTAAGCACGAGTGTGTGGGTGTGTGCTTGCAGCAAGATCATAGGTCTTATTACCTAACCGCATTAACTCTGGACACTCAATATTCAGCACCACTGCGACTCTTTGCAGAACAGTTAATCTGCCTCCTAGCAGTTTTTTTTTTGGATAAGAATACACACTAAAGTTGTGTGTACATCTCACTGAAACCGAGGCATCATGTAAACAAAAGCCCGCACTCCCCTTACTTCACCCACCCGTTGTTATTACAGTTAGATGCAGTTTTAGACTGTGAGCCTTATTACAAACATGGAAATTAGCTGGAAAATTTCTTTGGTGAATTTCGCTATAGTCGCACATGAAATAGATTTGCAGAAACAAAGCGAGCAAAGGACACATTTAACAGGAAAAAAAGGGAAAAAACAACACTGTGGTTTGCGTCAGGCAAAATTAGGATTTTATGTAAACAAAAATTAGGCAGCAGAGTGCATGTGCTTTTTTCTTGTTTATCTCGTACGAGTTTGATTAGATTCCACTTTATTGTGTAGATTACAAGTACAGCCGATAATATGCAGCTAATAACTAACAATAACGACTGATTGTAACAATACAGGACTGAGGGGAGGAAACCAGCTCAATGAAGAATGCCTGATATGATGTGCATGTTCACACACGCACGCACACATTTACATGTGAATGCTTTATCTTACAGAATGTTTATTTTTAAAGCCAAACCAAATGGAAATTCTCGTTGCACAACTTAATGATGCTTTTTTTAGGAGGGCAACGAGTGTAGGTTTTGCCTACTGGAGATTTTCTAGCACAGCATCAGCTGATAAGCTTTCAATCATCTTCTATACCTGCTTATTTCTAAACTCGGGGTCAGAGATGGACCTATCCCAGCACACATGGGGCGAAAAGCAGGGGGTACACCCTGGACAGGTCGCCATACGTACACCCACTCCTATAAGCGATTTCAAATGACCAATGGGAGTTTGCATGTTCTCCCTGCGCTTGCGTGGGTTTTCTCCGGGTACGGCCGTTTCCTCCCACAGTCCAAAAACATGTGAATGTTTTGTAAATGACCACCAACCGGTGCCGCTGTGCTTGGTGGGAGTTTTACTGAACGTACGTTGGAATTGTGTGCTTGCTGCACAAATGTAAATATATGTAGCCATCAGAGGAAATCTTGCTTTAACTCCACATCGGTGTTAAATCATCACCAGCACATGCTCTAAAAATAAAAACTGAATGCAGATTCGCAATGCTGCGCTGCCAGTTCATAGACGCCAGCATCAACATGACATCTAGTTGCATTACAGGATGTGCAATGTCAGTTGAGGGATAGATCAACTACACCGCAGCATGGAACACGCCTGATTAGTGGATTTATTGCTTAAATGTTCAATAATAGGGTGAAAGTTTAACTGCACATCGCTTAAAAGGTCTGTCATTGTGTCAACATGTCAAGCAGGTTTAACACATTGGGGTGCAAGATTCTAAAATGTTACGTAATGTACCTTCAGCAATGATTAATATTTCTTCATTTCTACGGTAAAATATGTGATTTTGTGTGTCCTCCAGAGAAAAAACCCGAAGCAGTGTTTGTTCTATTTGCAAATTGCAATAACGAAATACTGAAATGGTACTTTTCAATGACTTTAGAAATCAATTCTTTTAGCTAGTTATTTTGTTAGCTTAGTCGAGCACCGTGTACTTTACCTGAAAAGTTACTACAGTACATTAAAAACATCAGTGGCGTTTCTACAGCCTACAAAACAGTGCAGGTTCTGACAACGCCAAAAGGTTAAAAATTTGTGATGCAAGAAATCAGATTGCCAATTTCATGGATCGACTCAACAAAACGGGTTTGACAGCATCAGACCACATCGCACTGCTGGAATTATGCACTTTTGTTTTGTCACAACAGAACATAGCACTTTTGTTTTCCATAAAAAGAAGACAGACTGATTCCACCAACAAGACACCCACCGGTTGTCCAGGCAATAGTGCCCTGGAACTAGTGGCGAGGAGCATGATTAGGGTTCACATTATCATTATCATCATCATCATCATCATCATCATCTTCATCACGCCACCTGCAGCAGCCAGTCTAATACATCAGTCGACATCAAGCTCTTCCATTAGCAATCAGACAGAGCACATGTGAAATTGTCCTGCACAAGCTGGAGCTTGCAGACAAATCAGTCCTGCAGTGAGCCTGATTAATCTGAACAGCACCAGGAAATGGCAGACAACCATGGCCAAGACTGATGTATGCATGAACATGCTTTCTATCACTCACTCATTTAGAAGCAGCACCTTCTTTTAGTGAAAAGCAATCAGCTCATCCGTATACAGAACAGCAACTGAGATTCTTCACGTAAATTATTTTCTACTTTAAAACATGCTGAAACAGACTTTCTAGCCTTTCAACATAAGGAAAAAAACTGATACCCGTACAGAAAGAATACCATATTTAAAAAGGTTGGAAGCAGATCCCCCACTGAACCGTGTATTACGCAGTAAATTGTTGCTGTATGTAAGCAACGTTGCAACTGCGGCAGCTTTTTTTACAATCTAATAAGTGTGGAACTGCTAGAGAAAAGTGGCTCTGTGAGTTCTGCTCACACACAGCACTGCCCAGCTCTTTTACCTGCTAGTAAAAACGACAGGACTCCCAACAAGTTGGTGACCTGCACACTGCTCAACAACCTCAATGAGGAAAAAGCAAGAGAGAGAGGGAAAGCCAGCAAGAGGAAACAAGAGAGAACAGAAGCAAGTGTGAAAGAGCGAAAAACAGTGAACGAGAATTGAGGAAATGAAAAGCATGACTATTGGAATTAGTTTTACATTATACATAATTTTTTTTTCCCCCACAGAGGAAAAAAAAAAGCCCAGGCGGCGTGATGGCATAGTGGTTAGGGATTCGCCTCACTGTAAGGTCCCGGGTTCAATTCCCCTTTTTGTGCATGTTTTCATGTTCTCCCCGCAATCGTGTTTTCTCCGGTTTCCTCCCACAGTCCCCAAAAATGTACATTAGGTTGACTAGTGATTATAATTGCCTATGGCAGTGACTAAGAATGCATGTGGTTGTTGTTTAATGTGTGGTCCTGCGATGGACTGGCAATCTGTCTAAGAAGTTCTCTCGCACTAGGCTCTCGCACTAGGCTCAATCTTACCCCCCGTGACTAGGGAGTAAGCAGGTATAGATGTATGACTGAAGGAAAACAATAAAAAATAAATTATACATACATTTTATTATAAATAAATACACATATACATATATACAGTATATATACACACACACAAACATGTACACAAACACACACATTATGTATGTATGTGGACATTACACATGAAATCTACCAAAGTAACCAACTGAGTAGGGAAGAAGGGAAAAGTGACTGCATTTTTGGAGGATCCTCTGTGTAGGAGCAGAGAATGTGAAGAAGGACCGCACTTATATTTTGGCATCATATTGTGAGGGTAGAGAGAACATCCTCTCTTTTCAAGAAGCCAAGTAGAGTTCTTCAGATTTGAGACCCAACTATTCTCAGTTGTCTCGCATCTAGCCAAAAACACCATCGAGAGTCTCCATCGAAAAGACAGCATCCTTGTGGCTCTGTTCAAAATTGTATACGTTCTATTATAGTATGGTTACAGGAAGTGTAAATAAAATTGGAATCTGCCATTTTGATATTGGCACTTGACTTACGACATTACAACGGCGAAAAGTTTAAAATGGGTGAATCTTGAATGTTGTTAATTGTAAAATCTAATTCTCAAGTGATAACTAAGCATTTTCAGTTTTGCCTTTTGGCTTTATCCTAGGGAAGTATGCGATTTCGGGTGGGGCGAGTTCAGCACTCACGCCCACACATAGTTATCTTTCAGCAGGTAAGCTCGCTGTTAAAATGTCAGTCCACTGACCTCAAAACAGCCACATGAGAGTTCTGACTGCAGACAACAATGAATTGTGCGAGGACTAATGGCGTCAGACTGGAGAGAGACAGAGAGACTTATCCCACCTCATTTACCTTACACTTCTCTGCTCTATTACATAATTAGGAAAAAAAAACTAAATGTCATCTTAAAAGAGCTGGTTAGTTCTCTTTTAGGTAAAAAGGGTATTACTCCTGATTACTGGTTCAACAAGGATGGAAACAAATGCCAGTTCATCACTAAATGGGATCAGCCTGAAAACAACAGATTTCACAAAACATCTAAAAAAAAAAAAAACAGGCAAAAGTTTACAGTTTCTTTCCCAAACCATCTGATCCGTGGATCCAATTGGACTGGACCGTTCGGAATGTTTTTATGCACACCACAGTTGGATTGGTTATTACTTTTATTTGTTTAACTCTTCTTTTTGGGGCGGCGCGGTGGCATAGTGGTTAGCAAGGTCGCCTCACAACAAGAAGGTCCTGGGTTCAAATCCCAGGCTTGGAGTCTTTCTGTGTGGAGTTTGCATGTTTTCCCCGCGCTTACCCTCCGGATACTCCGGTTGATTGGCCAACTCTAAATTGCCCATAGGAGTGCGTGTGTGTGTGGGGGGGGGGGGGGCCTGCGATGGATTGGCGACCTGTCCAGGGTGTACCCCCTGCCTTTCGCCCTATGT
>JAOTQW010000032.1:12130832-12141321 GCA_026260075.1 Sisor rabdophorus | reverse complement strand
AACCCAGGACCTTCTTGCTGTGAGGCGACGGTGCTAACCACTGCGCCACCGCGCCAAGTAAGAAATCAAGAGAAGAATAGAAAGATACAGGAAAAAGTATCGCCTAGTAATTCTTCATGAGCATCAAACCCATCGTACCGCTATAAGATCAATGAGATCTCTTTCGCTCTCTCTCTCAAACACATCTCCTCTGTAAAAACATCAAACAGGAGTCTATTAGAAATCTGGCAGCAAGACCTAACACCAAGTGCACAGCGCTGAGAGATTAGACATGATTTAAGGGTTACACTCAGTGAAAACTTCCATTCTACAAAGCAATAACTTGGGCTGCTAAGTTTCCTTCTGCACACGAGCAGATATTAATCTATGTCGCAGCGACGGCGATAAAGCGGTCACATGATTGGAGTGGTCCACGAGTGATCCAGTCATTCATACTAGAAACTATTAGTGAGCTGTTTTACTGTCAGGGGAAAGTGTTAATGTGTTCGGTGGTGCCATCGGTTTGGAAGATTTCACTGGATACATTAGAAACACAAGCGTCAAACCGAGCAGTGTGCAGGCCTGCAGAGCCACCATGTGGGAAGAGAGAAGGTGATGCATGGAAATGTGACATCAGAAACTTTAAAGTAGAGCTTGACCAATTTGTGATTTTTAGATCAGACACCAACACCGATTACGATTTTTTCATAGAATTATTTGTGACGAAGGACCCTCTTTTGTACGACATTCCCGTGTCATGCAAAATAATGTGTGTTAATCTCCGTTTAAATTCCAATTGAGCAGATGAGCTTTAAGAACCTTGTTCAGGGACTGAACGTGAATTTTAAAGGCAGTCGGTTGATCGGAAGCCTATTCGTTTGAGTTTTTTTTTATTAAAAAAAAAATTTCAAAAACAAATAAAATTAACAAAAGTGCCGATATATATTTTTTAGACGTAATAAAGGGGAATCATTTATTTCTTTTTTTGCCATACCACCACAGGCTACATTAAAAGCAACTTCACACTAATACATCTCTTTCCTTACCCTAACTGTAAGAGGAAAACCAGAGAACCTGGAGTACACCCATGCCAGCAGGGGGAAAACATGCAAACTCTGCACATAAAGACCCCTTGTCCAGGAATTCGAACCTGGGACCTTCTTGCTGCGAGGCGACTGTGCTACACCACCGTGCCGCCCAAAAACAGATTGAAGCCATACTACAGATAATGCATGTTACATCATTTGTTTTTTCCATAATGTCTTCAGGGAAACCGCAAACCTTCACATATAATTACTTAAAACACCTGTTTCTTAAGCAACCACCATTTTCCCCTCCCTCCTCCGAGCACCAACTATTTTCCCAAAGTCTCTTATCGTCTGAACGGCCACAGCCCCATGGAAAATAACCAACTAAGAGGACTTCATAGATGCCAGAGAAATCGCATGATGTGTCACACAAGTCATGTGTACATTCATGAAACATATAGGCTTGTGTCTAAACAGGGTGAGTGAGTGTGTGTGTTCTGATGTGGTGCAGTTGTGTCTGGTTAATCATAAAGCAACGGTGCACGTCGGTTGGGTGTGGAACCTGGCATGGCAGTGATCATTCATTATACAGTGCATTGAGGTGTGTACATTGTCAATAAAAATGCGAACACTAGATCAAGTGTACTACAATGCTGGATTAGAACTGTGTCTGTTCATAATTAATACGCTATTTGAATGGTTTTGGAAGGGGTGGGATGAACCCAGCTCATCAGCATTTAAAATAACATGCAGTGAAGCGGGTTGCGGTTAACAGAACTGTTTTTAGCGGGGTAAAATTGGTTAGTCAATAAACTACTAATGAAAATGTCTTTTTTAGATATAGAAGTTCATTCTATATGGGCATCCGAAGTGCCCTTTGAATTATATAGCCTCTTCTTTAATCAGATGTTAATCAATCACATCATAACCATCTGAGCAGAACCACAACTAATGCCTTTTCTACACGCCTTTTGTCCACTAATTTAGTCAGTTAACGTGATGGACAAAAAAGAAACAGATGCTTTTCCAACTTCTCTAAGAGTTTATTAGAGATGATACGGCGTTGAGTGTCTTAAAGTTTTTTTATAAAATAAAAAATTAAAGTAGACAGAAACTCGTGTTAGCAGGGCATACCACAGATTCGTAATGCAGCCCTTCCCCTCTCTTTTTAAGCCAATACACTCGACTCTCCTCACACACAGTCAAACTGAACAGCCTGGATGTTTGCATGAAGCACACTGGGCACATGGTACACAATTGAAATCAAGATGATTCTTTTTGATTGATTTTTTTAAAGTGCATGATGTGTGGAGATTTGTCAATAACTTGGAATTCATTTGAGACTGTTGATTTGTCACTGTTGATTTAGTATGGGGCACTAGATTTCTCCTTGTGCATCGCCCATGTATGAGGAGAAGAGAGGAGCTGCAAACTGGCACTTCGTACTTGCCCCGCTCAAACCGAGCTCTGTTCTGTACACTATCACCATGGCTGAGACCATGTTCATTCCATCAGGATCTATCATTAGATCCGATGCGATCCAAAATATACAACACTTTAAAATGTACAATGTTTTACAATCATTCCTCCGAAAAGATGAACAAAGTTAGTGTGAGCGTGGAGAATTGAGGAGTTCATCGTGTGATCCACGCTCCTGAAGAGGGAGAGAGGGACCAGGCTTTAGTAAAAACTACGCTGCATCCATAGAGTGAAAGGATTACCAGCGTCCCCCCCCCCCCAAGTCCAAACGGACCAATCAGACTATGTATTTCCATCAAGCCTAGGGAATAGGCTGATTGTGGCAGTCCACGTATTCCCTCTGTAGCAATGATCTCACACACGGTCACTATAGTGTGGTTGTTCCTATAGTGTTGCGAGGATTAGCAGGGTTTGACTCAGCCCTGAGTGTGTTCCTCTGTCGTTCCTCGGGCTCCGGTGTGGTGAGTTTGTTTGTGTATTGCAGGATGTCTCTCAGCTCCAGCTACTGCTCTGTAACTCCTCTCTGAGCCATGAGGGAAGCGTCAAGCCGAGGCGGTTCAGCAACTGCTGTAGCTCCATGTTATGCTCTCGGTAATAATCAGCCAGAAAAGCACGTGTCTGTCAAAACACACACCATACAGGTATTATTTAAGTGCCAGGTTGGGATCTAAAATCACCACTGTGTGTTTAGTTTGTCACAGGAACTACCATTTAGTAGGCATTTGATATGAATATATCATGTCCGCCATTATTTTATCCCCATTGTTCAGACTACTGATTTCATGTAAAATGTACCAACAAATTACAAGCCAGAACAAAACGGCAATTAGGAAACAGGAAGGAAAATGGTTGGTGACTTTTTAATGGCTGATTTTTTCTTTGATTCTCTCTCTCTCTCTCTCTCTCTTTCTCGCTCACACACGCGGGCACACACACAGGCAGACTTCACATTCCATGTTCTTTTATATTCTTAGTGGACAATAAACAGAGGATTGAACCATTAGGGAAAATAGCAGTGTGGTACCTCAGCAGCCATTTCAGGATATTTCCTGCCTTTGCTCTTTCCCAGACATTTCGGCCGACTTCCCTCTATCCTCTGGCACCAGAACCCTTTACCTTCATCAAACCTATACAAACATGATGAACAATCCGCTTGAAACATTTAGAATGCGGGGAAAAAACAGTTTTATCAGTTTTTTTTTTTTTAAGTGACAATAAATTGTGAGACAACTTTGCTTGTTACAGTTGAACTGTAGGATATAAATGTCTATCCATCTATCAGTCTTTATAGTGTGGATGAGAAAAGCTGGAGGGACTTACGTAAGAGCCTGGGTGTAGTTAAAAACAGGGGTGACTCCTAGAAACCTCTGGATGCCATCCATCACCTGGGCAGGGTTGGAGCGCAGAATAGATCCATCTACTATATGTAGCTGTGGAGACGGTAAACAAGGGATACACAGCCATTAATCAACTGCAGATATTTCAATAATAAAAAATAACTTCTAAAAACATGACCTTTATAGCAACTCGAATACATCTTTCTCACTTTTTATTTTATGTTGCGCTCTGTTTTCTCTAGAAAATTTTAACCAATATTGGTTCATTTTTGTGCCTAAAGGCAGAATGCCAGCAGAGGGCGCACTTGAAGAGTCACAGGTGTTTTATTGCTACTATTAATATTAAAAAGGATTAAAAAAACGTTAACCTAAACCTTCTGGTTTCTCTACACAGGTTTCTTATTTTGCAAACATAAAGATAACTATTGCTTTGCAATACCAAATAACCAATGAGCTCAACAATCAAGCTTTTCTCCATATACTTTTTAATATTTACTGCAATGTGCACCTACAAGGTTTTAAAGCTATATAATTTATCATCATTTCATTCTAACTTAACACCTTGTCAACATAATTCATTGTCATGTGTAAAAGCAGCATATAACTGCTTCCACCAATACACTGTTTGGGTCCATGTGTGGTTACACGTAAACTGTGTCCTGTTTGTGCACCTGTTTGGATTGAAAGTGCAGTAGCCATCGCTCCAGATGTGTGGCATACTTTCCAGGTTTAAGGCTACGGTTCTGTAGCACCAGGAGTTCTTTGGAAGATGAAGGTTTTGCGGTCACCACCTGATGAAACGTGTAGTTTATTGCAGAAGGATCTTGATGAGCCCGCTGGTGCTAGAAATACACAAATAAAACCTGTTGGTAAACTTTAAATGATACCTGATATGAGAATTGTCAATTAAACGTTATGTCACAAACACGCCACTGGAAACCCTTACAACTAACCAGTACATAGTCCCAAAGGTTTAAAAAAAGGCCAGTTAATCAGCTACACTCACTTAGTGAAATAAGAAAAGGCAGGATGTACCTGATACCAGGAGTAGGCTCGGTCGGCTGGGTTGATGAGCACGGCGATGATCTTGGCCCTGGGCAATAAGGCTGCAACCCTTTTGGGAACCACCTCTGTGTCAAAGTAGTTAGCACTTTTTTCAAACATAAAGTCTGTGCTTGCGTTCGAGGGGAAGGGGAAGAAGTCCATATACCTGTGTGTACAATATTTTTAAAAGTTACCACCTAGTAAACAGCATATCTTTACCAATTGTAGCCATTTACACATTTCTTTGGAAACGAGAGGGTCTTTTGCTCTAAAAGTGATCTTTGGAAAAGGATACAAAACAGCTATCATAATATAAAAGTTAGATAATGTATGTAGAGTAACATACTCAGGATGCAATACACCAGGCTGCCACTAGTGAGCCCCCAAGCAAGGCTTTTAACCATTAAATGTTCATTCAAATGTATACATGCAAGTCACTCTGCATAAGGGTGTATCATATGAATGAGATGGTAATATAAATGTATAAAATTGCAGTCTCTCTCTCTCTCAGTCTCTCTCTGTACGGGTAAAAGAGGACAGACTGGAAGTGGAACCCTGAAAGATGCGTCAGCTGCCTAGATTACTCACTACATTTGTAGACATAATATGCCCACGGGATGGTCTCTGTACAGTGATTTACATGCCCTTTTGCCATCTGTTCACTTAGTATGTAAAGTAGATTAGACCTCGTCATACCAGTCAATTCCTTTGTGGTAGTTGGGACCATTGAAAAACTGAATCTCCTCAAAAGTTACAGGACTGGAAAAACTGCAAGTGATAGCTGGGTGCAGGGTGAGAAAAGAGTGCAAGGCAGTGGTTCCTAAAATAAACACACAACAAAACATTGGCGGCATGCATGTTCCTCGAATACTTCAATTCAAAATGACGTTATATTAGTCACTCATGTAGACAATGGACTAAAACACGGATCTACTTTTACATGGCAAGATTTCTGATAAAAATAACTAATGCTCCATACCTGTTTTCTGGGGTCCAATAACAAGAAACTTTGGCAATCTATCACAAGTCTTCTCCTTAGACCAGATGTCCTTATGCCTCTTATCATGGCATGGGTTCTGAAATCATTTGTTTGGTAATTTGTAAAAAAAATATGACACTATATTTACAAAAAAAATCGAGACAAAAAAAAATCTAGTCTAGTCAAATGTGCTTTTATTTCAACTATTTTAACATTAGACCCTTCAGACAACTTATAAACAAATGAAATCGCTGCCGATGGGTCGATGTAAAAAAAATTATTTTACGCCTGGCCAGGAGGCGCAGCGGTTAGAACGGTCGCCTCACAATAAGAAGGCCCTGGGTTCAATTTCCAGGCACGGGGTCTTTCTGTGTGGAGTTTGCATGTTCTTCCCGTGCTTGTGTGGGTTCTCTCTGTGTGCTTTGGTTTCCTCCAACAGTCCAACAACATGTACATTAGGTTTAATGGTGACTTTAAATTTGCCCATAGGAGTGAATGTGAGTGTGTGGTTGTCTGTATGTGGCCCTGCGATGGACTGGTGACCTGTCCAGGGTGTACGCCCTGCCACTTGCCCTATGTGCGCTGGAATGGGCTCCAGCAGACCTCCGTGACAAGTCAATGGATGGACCAGCTACAAAATGACTGTATGACGCATACTTAAATGTACGTGCTGGCAATATTTTACAAACACACTTAACAGTAAATGGTGACATTACTGCTATTAGGTTAGAAATTAGCAGCATTTTTTTTAAAGGACATCACCCACTGAGATGTAACTAGCGTTTAAAGTGTAACTAGTCAACTAGTGGTTTTGTAAATGTTTTACAAATGTTAAAATGGATAAGAATCCCTATTCTTTTATATCGTATCAGAGAAACATGCATTAATGAATGATTTATAAAGCGTGCCTAGATCACCTGCCACAGTGGGTCCTGTTCCTCTGGAAAAATTTGGAAATACTTTTCGGCCAATGACAGCGGTGGCAGAGTCTGTAGTCGTACGTTGGTCCAGCACTGCACAAACTTTACTAAAGACTCAAACGTGTAAAGACCCAGGCGGTCATTTCCATAATTAGACAAGTGAGTCATAAAAATGCTGATCTGTTAAGAGATGGAGGAAAAAAAAAATAGGTGTAAGAAATTGGAATCCAAGGATTAACAGACTCAGAAGCAACAAGTAGTACTCGTTTGTGTGCTTAAAGCACATGCGGCACACACACACACACACAAAGAGAGAGAGCGAGAAAGAGAGAACAAGCACTCACTGGGTTGAGTAGAACAGTGAGGAAGAGCTCCCCACCGCGGATGCTTTTGTCCAGTTCGCGGGAGCCTCCGGGGTACTCATTATAAAAGATAGTGTGTGTGAAGAGACCACAAGTCTGCCTGGGCAATACCTGCAGAGCGCAACAGAGTGGAACCTCCACTCATTAGTAAGAATATGTATTTGGTGAAAATCTCCAACACTAACAATCGGACACAGTAACAGAGGGCAAGCAAAGCAGAAATATTACAAATTTGAGAAAGCAGTGTAATCTTTTCTTAAGGATGCAAGAGAAGGTCTGGGGAAAATAAATAATAATACAAATAATACAACTGGTTTCCCTTTTTCAGAGACTAATTGGGGTAAATAACTGAACTGTAAAGAACTGGAATGTTTACCTTAAAAACTGATTCCTCTCACTAGGATAGTGAGGACTTAGTAGAAAAAAAGCTTTAAGAGTTAATGATGTCATGAATTCATCTCCAGAGCTATTTATTATGGCTGACCAGTAGCACTGACCCCAGCTTCCAAACTTAAGTGGTGTAAGTCAGGAAAAGAATTACTCTGCTTTAACGTGAACAAAATTAGTGAAATATTCAGTCTGAACTGTACGCTATAAACTATACATGAACGTTCAGTGAGGTCAAGTTAAATATAGAAGGATGATGATAATGAATAAGTGTTGCCTGACCTATACGTTTCAAATAAATGAACAAATGAATGATTTCCAACTTAAAAATAGGCATAGGTAAATTTCCAGTTATTCTGTACTACTATTCAAATAATGCATAATTAAGAGTTCACTATAAAAGCAAATATTTATTATTTCCGTTCTTTCCGTTCGATTTTTACAGATTCCTAAACTGCTTTAACAAAGCAGCTTTAACAAAGACATAACAAATGAAATTATATATATATATATATATATATATCAAAAAATATTTGTAGGCTTGAAATTATAAGTACAACATTAAAATTTTAGGTTGAGTTGCTGACCTGTATATCACTGTGTATAAAGCCCCTGCGATGACGGGCTGGTCTCAGATGGGGATACTCTTCAGTGCTCGTCACTCGAATGCCCCAGATGCTCTTCCAGGCCTCGTAGAGTTGACTGTGTACAGGATAAACCCCAGAGTGGTGTGGGGACACAGCATAGCCCATGTCTGTGGGGATCCCATGCTCCTGAAAGGGATGTAAAACAGATGACGTTCTATGGGTTTGGTTAATCTTTCATTAACCAAAAATCTATAATGTTTGCTGCTGCATGATACAGCAGGACTGGGAAAGAGATGTATTGTATCTGCATTGTAAGTAATGACAGAATCCAGGCAGGTCTGTGGATGTTGACCTTCTAAATATATATACCAATTCACTACTTTTCTTTCATTTTTCTGCGACCGACCCTGTCTGAGGACAGCGAGTGTAAGCGTGCGTCCTAGTGAACGCCCTTGCTAAGCGGACCGTTCGCAGCATCATTAAGCTCTGATAATGGTGCTTAGTCGTCTTCGGTGACCAGCGAGAGGCAAGAAAGCGTGTAAGTGTCTGGTGTAAGACTGGGATGCGACAGAAGGATTATAGGGTGGAGGGGTGGCCTGGTTTGTATTCACAGCACACTTCTGCTCTGTCTGCCTGTGAGCAGTATCCCACATCAACAAGCACCATTACACCCAAAGTGGCCTTGATTTCGACAGGAGAGTCTCACTATACTACGATAAACAATGTCAAGTGTAATGGAGGAATAAACAGATAAACAGAAGCCCTAAGTGGAAATGCAAATATTGAAGGCTGAATGCAATCTGGATAACAATATAAGACATGGGATTTATTTATATATTTAAAACATCAAACAGTCTTAAATTAGGCTGCTTTTTTATTGCTACTCTAAATGTAACGTTTCTTTCTTATAAAAACAAAATGGCAGCAAAACAGCCCCTTTAATTATCTAATATTTGTAATCAACTGAAGTGGAAGGTTTTATTGTATATTCAGGTGTAGTGCTCGTAACATGGTGGCTTGTTTGCCTTGTGCTATGTAGCTGCTATCAGGTATATTCGCTTATTTGACCGTATTGACGTTCTATCATGAAAATGTTCAGCAGGTTCAGCTTTGCTGAATTAGAACTATAGCTTTATACAGAACTAAGCTTTACAAAATTAACCAACCATATATTACAACACAAAGTCGAACCTCAGCTTTCGACCCTATACAAAATTAAAAACTCACTAGTTTGAGGACACATTGATGCGACGAAAAGAAAAAAAAAACCATCAAACATAAAATTTGTGTGCAGTGATGGCTTAAATGGTTAAGGCGCTGAGTTGTTGATTGAAAGACCAGGGAGACCTGGGTTTGAACCCCACCACTGCCAAGGAAGGCCCGAGTTCAAGACCCACCACAGCTAAGTTCGCCTCTGTTGGTTTCCAACAGCACAAGACCCTTAACACATCCTGCTTTGGAGGGGGATACATCATAGCTGACCCTGCGTCCAGATCCCAACCTTTCAAGAAGCGATGAAAACATTTCGCTTGTACAGTGTATATAGATGATATTGATATTGGTGATAAAGTGAGCGTGACAGCAAGCTGATATTCATCCTTTTTTGGATTCAAAAATTCAGAGAAATTCAAAGGCCTCTCTTACAACTAACCTGTGCAAAAAGTTTGTTGAGCCTCATTTGCTCGGACAACACGCTGACATTGTGAAAGAGGTGTGGCTGCATGTGACTCCACATGTGTGGAAACCACCAGAACTCCTCTTTGTGCTGTAGCAACATGTCATCACCCTCATCCTCCTCTTCAGTCCCTATAAAAACACATACACACACAGACGTGCATGTTGGAATGGAGAACGAATGAACTGATGTAGTAAAATTGAAGCCTTTTAATATTACCTGCATGGTAAAACTTCCCAGAGAAGCCGAGGTTGAAGGTGAAGTTTGGGACTAGTGTTCGTAGTTTGGTTTGAGTGTTCAGGAGCGCCTGAAAAGAGAAAGAGCATTGAGAACAAGAAGTGGAACACAGCAATTATATGCTCGAATCTCGTATTCTATCCCTGCAAACCAGGCAGCAATTATCCTTCAGATTTCCTTTAAACAGCATAAGAAAAATTATCTTTTAATTCTGGGTTACACAATATTATTATTATATATAAAAAAATTACATAAAAATAAAACTAAACAAGGTTAAATTTAACCAGAGGACAACAGGAGGGTTAAAAGGTCCTTTGTATTTGCTTTAAGGGTAATATAATTAACATTTAAATTTACAATATTCATCTTCTTCCCGAACTTTCCGGGGTCACGGGGGTCTGCTGGAGCCTATCCCAGCGAACATTGGGCAAGAGGCAGGGGGGTACACCCTGGACAGGTCGCCAATCCATCGCAG
>JAOTQW010000032.1:12087405-12118961 GCA_026260075.1 Sisor rabdophorus | reverse complement strand
AATGTCTTCTATCCAATCAAGCTACACTTTGAAGAATACAAAAATATCACAGTACAATTTCTACAATCACTCCCTACTAGTGAGCTCCGAAGTGGGAGCCGGACTTGATGCTGGAACACAGGAACCTGACAATGGACCAACTGTTCTTTGGAATAACAAAAAGTGTGTATCTCTTTTAAGGACACATGAATGAGATCTAGAGCCTAACATCTAATAATGTGAAACAGAAGAAGATTCTTTCTGCCCGTGTGCACACATCATACTTTTCTAATGCAAACAAAAAAATGAAAACTAAACATGAGTGAAGTCTTGAGAGAAATGAGTGGACGGATAAGTGCCTGTTGGCAGTGGGTTTGTAATAGAAACATTTGTAAAACATCATTTAAGTATTATTTAAAAAAATAATCTGGTCCAGCCAAACTTCAGTGCTCCAAAACCTCAAGTCCTAACCACCAACAGCCAGCTGGAAAAAGGGAACTCAGCTAGCAGTCACTTTCATTCCTCTGTACTCGGCACACAGCACACTATACAAAATATAAAAAAAAAACAACAAAAACACAACCCCAACAACAATGAAGAATAAAACAAAACAGAAAAAAAATCCTCACCCGTACTTGATTATTGTTACCTACTGAATGTCTGTTTCCTTCTTTGAATAATGAAAGTTCTCTTTCCCTCGTTCATAGGCGGAGTATCCGTCGCTGTAGTCCTTTAGGCTTGGTGGAGGCTCGTTCCTCCGAAAGCAGAGGAATGTTGCAGTATGAGTCTGACATTTAGGTTTTCCTTTGAATTTGAATCAACAAAACTAATAAAGCAAAAAAATAAAATAAACACACACACAGTGTATTTCAATAGCCATAAAAACGAAAGCTAAGTGAAAAAGAATCAACAAAGTGAAAAGATGAAACGCGATAGATTTTAAGATAAACCACGAGTCATAAGTTATTCAATGTCACATACGCACTCACACCAAAAGAAAGGACCATGACTACGGGTTTGATAACAGGGGAGGGATCCTTTTACTCCCACGTTGCAGAAACTCCATGTGATTGCACATCCTGGTGTAATACCGGAGTGAGTGGAGGAGCAATTGTGCTGCCATTGATGAGTCTGGGCTCTGCAGGAGTGGTGCTGCGGTTCACACTAGGCTTTGAGTGGAGCTCTGGGGTGAGCTGCAGTTTTGTTCCTTATGGTGTGTGTGTGTGTGTGTGTGTGTATATGTGTGAAACCTTCAAGGTGAAAATGTTGCCATCTCCAGTGAAATTCGCTGCCACAGCTCCTTGGTCTGCTTGCCTCTTTTCAAAGTTTGCAAGACGTCGTTGAACTGCATCATGCCCATCGGGGTGAGACAGAACGCCCCACGGGCGCTGCGAATTATGTTGACAAAGTCGTCGTAGTCTGCCGGGGTCAGGTGGATCAGCCGATAGTTGATATACTGTTTGAGGAATGAGAAAACATGAATTTAAGCATGAGGTATGCTGCAAAACAGCCAGGAAGACACCCAAGAACAGTCCTTTAGATATATTTTAATGAATGCTATTATAAAGCTAATCAGAAAATCAAGAATATTAAGAAAAATTTATGTGCAGATAGATATTGAAATATATAATAACAAGCTTTTAAATGAGCCATTTTAACTCATTTTTTTTAAGTGATGCATGTCCAGAGCTGCCTGAAATCGTATATTACGTATAAGTATGCACCTCATTATAGTAATTATACAGGGTGTCCCTTAGTTCTCTATTTATAGGAAAAATTTTAATGTATATTTATATTATATGCATGACTACCATTGTTTTAAAAACACATTTGGATGTGTCCCCTTCACTTCTGAAGCACAGCTGGAATTACGTTTGTAATGGCATTAGTAATATGTTCCTGGAGATGATTTATGTTTTCCTGATACCCCATGGCCTTCAAATGCTAAAGAAATTAAGTGGGGCAAGATCGGGGGAAATTTTTTTTTGCTTAAATGTCTATTTTTCCTTTGTACTTTTTAACTGTCAAAAAGTCTTATATGTAGTAGAAATACAAACAAATTCAATTTGTACTAAATCTGCAATTTTGATATTGATGTGATATACTAGGTCACAGCAGCTTTAATTTACAGTTGAATAATGTTTAACATGAATTATGTTAAAACTAGTGTCATTTAACTACAATGAACAATCTGGGGTTTTTTTTCTCTTCAAGTACTTTAAGCTAATTAAAGAGCTTGAAAAGTGCCGCATCGTTGCTTTCTGAGATTTCTCCATACGACAGGTCGTCTCATGGGATAGTAGAATGTGCTTCGTGTACATACTACAAAATCTAGTAGATCATCCAGAGTAGTAGATCAACTGGGAACTTTTTGAATACCAAGGCGTACTACCCACCTTGCATACTCAGTGGTGTCTCCAATATAGTATGGAACTGTGCAATTTTAAGCCAAATGTTTTTTGGTACTTGGTAGACGACCTTATCAAGAGCAGTTTGCATTTATACATTTATTCATCCTCTAGACCTGCTTATTCCCGAACTTGGGGTCATGGGGGTCTGCTGGAGCCTATCCCAGCGCACATACGGCGAGAGACAGGCGGTACACCCTGGACAGGTCGCCAGTCCAGTCACATTCACTCCTATGGGCAATTTAGAGTCGCCAATAAACAATGTATGTTTTTGGACTGTGGGAGGAAACCAGAATACCTGAAGGAAACCCACGCAAGCACGGGGAGAACATGCAAAGTCCGGACAGAAAACCCAGTGCCCAAGACCTTCTTGTTATGAGGCGACCGTGTTTGAATTTAAATACATTTAAAACTAACTGTGCAGTTAAAGGGTTAAGATGAATGTGCTTAGAGGCCTTTTCAGGGGCCCTGCAATGGCAGCTGGGTGGTGCAGATTCGAATCTATAGTCTTCTAGTCAGCACCTCAACAGTTTTACCACTAAGCTGCTACTACCCTAGCAGATAAATGTATAATTTAATCATCTACCTATGTGCAATATCTTAAACTCCAAAAAAAAAAATCAATACACAATTCAGACGTGATCTAATTTAATGTTCTAATACTCAGCGTATTATTTATTAATGTTCCTCAATGAGACAGAACAATCATTATCAGCCTTGTGTTTTTCTGTGCGTCTTATTTTTAGAGCTTTGATGTACGTCAAATATTTGCACTGTATAAGCAATTCATCTTTATAATAAAATAAAACGTCATCTTGTACATGTCAGAGGTTATAAAGCGGTCCTATCGAAGGGAGAAAAAGGACATTTGGTACGCAAGTAAAATTGAGATGTACCACAATGTCTAAACTATTTTATTCAATCCCTGCACCCTGAATCCAACAAGCAATCCATCTGAAAGAGGAACAGGTTACACATCTTTTAAACAGGGAATCAAAAACAATTTCAGCCTGTTTTTAGGGTGGTAAATGAACAAGACATAAAAAAGTACTTGAACAAAAAAGAAGAAAAGAGACAGCATATGGAAGATATATTTTTAACAACCCAATCCCGTAAAGAATGTCTGAGAATGCTCAGTCATCTCAATAGACTTGCATGACGCGAATGATTTAGCAGCACAGTTTACCCTTACTTATCAACAAAAGTGTCTGCGCCCGCTACCGTAGGAGGGGAAGGCGGCTCGTTACCTAAGAAATCAAACGTTGACTCTCCTAGCAGCTTTAAGAGCTTAATAAGCACTATTTTATTGTTTTGATTATTCATTATTCAGATTCCGGGGTATTTGGCAGACACTGTTATCCAGCTGAGGGTTAAGAGCCTTGCTTAGGGGCCCAGCAGTGTCAGCTTGGTAGATCTTTCGATCCTCCGGGCAACACTTAGCCACCCAATTAAACGCGTTATAAATTTTAAGGTTTTACATTTTTTTATCTGTCGGTTTACACAAGTCCATAAACACTATATAATACAGATGTATATTTTAGGGGTTAGCATTTATTAAATTAAGGTAAAAATATTTTTTAGCAGGCGAGACTAGAGATAAGACATTTCCTTTCCACACATCCAAGATTCCCACATCTCAAGTTAAGATTCTGAGGAAAACTCTTCTGACTGTTGGCCTCATTGCACATAAATAGTGTATGGCACGGTGGTGATAGAAGCGAGGGGGAGTTGATAGAAATGAACATGCTCGCTTGGTGGGCTGTGTGTGATGAAAGTGCATCTAACACACACCGACAGCACGTTGCCTGAAAGTTGCTGGCAGAAGTAAACACGAAAACACCCTCACGTTATGTCTTATTTAGGGAAAATGAAACAAACCAAAGAAATATGGCTCAAAAACAGAGATTGAAATGTGGTCAGCCTTCTGCTTCTCTTGAAGCAATTAATTATATTACATGGGAAGAAGTCACTCGGCGGTTAAAGCTACAAAACTGCCGATGGGTTGGTTACATTCTGGACAAACAGACACACTTTTTTTTTTTAAAGCAAAACATCTGAACTTAACGAATCGCATAGCACAACTTAAAAACTCACACTGTTTACACAAGTGATGGCAGCACACAAAAAACAATAGTTTGTATTAAATGTGTCCCACCTGGAGGTACGCTTGCTGGCAGCGCTGCACGAGCTGGTGGAAGGCAGGTGTGCGGAGGTGAGCGTGAATGTGTGCAGGATTTAGCCTCTGCAGAGCTTCCATAATGATCTCTTGCAGTACAAAAGGACTCAGTACACCTTTTGCAGCCCCCACACAGAACTGATAGACATAATTCACACCTGCAGACAGAAAAAAACAGTAACAGAGGAGGTGAGACATTATGATTAAAAAAAACTATACATATATAAGAAAAGTGGGCTGCAGAAAATCAATAAAGCTTTGTATATGATCTTTCAAAATGGATTTATCATTGTTGCACATGTACTTAAGCCCCGGTTCCAAATCAAAGTAGTTTTATCTTTTCGTGCTCTGGTGTAATAGGCATAAAACTGCCTCTTTTTCTCCTTACACAAGCTATTACATCATTCTGTTACCTATCTATTATCCAATTCCACTACTTAGGGCTGTTTTACCCTAATAAGCAATTATTTTAATAGTTGATAAGTCAACAATTATTACGATGGTTTGTTTGTTTATTTTATGCCATATTAGCATCTGTGGCTATTTCATGGCCAAAACTTGTATACAAATGATAAAATAAATGGCTAAAATGGCTCTTTTTATACAATAATCTATAAAAATGTTACTTTTTTTTAAGGTGTGACTGTATCTGCGCTCTGAAAAAATTCTTTGGCTTTCGTGTCCTAAAGCATTACAAGATAGTTAACTATGCCAAGTGACAAAGGCCTATTACAGAAATTACACAGAGGATTTCTGTAATAGGCCTTTGTTAATTCATTTTCCATTCTTATTATTAGAATGGAAAATGAATTAACCAAATAAATACAACAGATAGACAGACACATAGAGCTACAACTCAAAAAGGCGGCTGTTTTGAAAGACGCGCTTCTGGCATGATAGAATTACCGAGTCTTGCAGCCAGACCTAGCAGCCATTTCACGTCCTCTGTGTATGGAGGGCTACGGGAGAAGTTGTTCGGATGATCATTGTGAGCTCTCCTACCCAGCATCTCCAATGCCAACATACCTGCAAAAGAAAATAAACCACTTACATCAGCACTCACTTACTAGCAAACAGCTGTTGATGTCGTTAATTTGTTGTTAAAGCCTCAGCTCGGCTTTCTATAGGGATAAGGCATAAAAGCAAAAGAGTTTTTTCTTTCCCTTCTAGATCAATGCGCAAATTCTAAATACCAATCACATCCCAATGCTGATTATAAAACTCTCAGGCTGATTTTAACAATTATTACATTAATTATGCAGCTAATTAAATGTACTGGCTCTAAAGAACTATCAAATCTCAGTCTTCCTTACCAACTCTGTAGGCTGAGTGCAGGTAGTGCAGCCCCTGCTGGCTGACAGGCTGACTGTGCTGCTCGTCTTCCACAGGAAAAGCTGCACTGACCAACGAAGGCGGCTGAGAGGAAAGGCCTGGAAGAGCTGTTCCCTGAATAGCCTGAATGGTGGAGCCTGAGTGAACTCCACCAACTGACCAAAGACAGGTAGATGGTGTAAAAAAATACCTAATGATGAAGACTTTTATTTTCTATTGTAACCAATATGGGGTTAAATAATTGCTTATTGCTAATTAATCATTAAGAATTTTCTCAATCGAAAAAACAAAAAAATTAGAGAACTTAAAAATAAAGCACAAGTAGTGTTTTACAAGCCTGCCCATCAGTCTCCCTGCCCGACAATCTAAAACATTACAGTTAGTTTATTTTCCTTCCGGTTCTTTGGAGTATTTACTTTGGAGTCTGACCTGCAAAATTCACATTTCACAAGGAGCTGTAAAGTCCAGGAAGGACTAAATAAAATGTTTCATTGGTGAAAGAAAACACTTTTTTGTGTTTTATGTAGCAGAAAAATAGTTTATCATTAATTCACCCGATAATCATTTAAAGACATTTTAACAAGTGCTCATTTCTGATAGTAACAAATTCTAACACAACCATTTACCTGCAAATCAATAGAATTAATTTATTAATCAAAATAATGTTTTGCACTGCATGATAGGCAAAGATTTGGCCTAGAGCTACTAATGCCATATGCTTATTCTGGATAATTCTGACACCTTTTTTACATAAACAAAAAAAAATTGTATCAACATTTCAAACCCATGCTACCACCTCATCTTTTTCTCCCCTCACCTGCTACAGTAGTACTGAGGGGTAACCCTGCCTCAGCGGTGTGATAAGGGTGGACAGCAATTTGAGCCATGGACGGCACAGGGACTCCAGGGAAGGTGACTGCAGTTGCTGCCATGGGAGGATGAGGCCCAGCGGCTACAGAGAACGGGTACTGAGCGCCAATAAAGGCAGGATGCATTCCCTGAGAGAAACCACAGAAAGCTACCCATAAGGACACAGACAGCTTTAACTCGTATGCGTCAATTCATTTTAGCTGTTGTTAATAAGACTGTCAGTAAAAAACGTCAACTGCTTTGCCCTCTGCTGCTAACGTTTATAGTTAGATTTTAATATGCAAACAAATATAATCTACTAGAATGCAGCTGATTTTTGAGAAAAAATTATTGAGAAACTAACAGCTCCCACGAACCTGGGGATATGGAGAACCAGAAACAGGGAAGACGGCAGGTCGGGGGACATGCTGGAGCTGATGGCCCAAGTACTGCTGGGTGCAGACAGTAGGCAGATGGGCCTGAATGGTGGTATAAGGATGAAGACCTGGCGTGTGAGCCATGGCTGTGCCTGGGAGTGTGTGTGACTGATAAAGGGTGGAGCCCACCGATATGACTGGCACAACAGCAGTTGCGCTGACTGATGCAGTAACAGCTGCTACACCGGTCGTGTCTATGGCCACAGAGCTGTCCAACACACTGCAGTTCCCGTCTGGAGCTCTCCGAGCTATGCCACCATTTGCACCACACCGGCTTTGCCCGTCCCTCTGTGCTGCAGAGACTCCACCCACCGTCTGCTCATACAGCCAATACCACTGATGAGCCACTTCGAAGAGTACCTCAGGGTAGACACCTCCTCCCTTTGCTGCCTCCTCTACTGCCATGCACGCCTTCTCCAGCATCAGATTATCCTAAAGAAAAAAGAAATGCAGTAGTTCGGATTCAACGCCCTATACACTTTTTAGAGAATACAGTGCATTAATTGTCAGAGATAAAAGCTGTTTGATGTACCTGCTCTTTGCACTGCACCAGTGCCCTCTGGATCTCGTTGGGGTTTAGGGCATGAGCATGAGGTAGACAGCTCAGTGCGAGTTCAGCTGCAGCTCGTACCATGTTGGGGTCTCGAGCCCGTGATGCCCGGTCTGCCAGTGATGCGACTTCAGGGGGTGTAAGATGACCATCCCAACACTCCACTAGGATGTTAAGAGCAGCACTGCCAATCTCCATAGCTTGGCCTGTAAAAGACAGATAACACATGTGATAAAATAAAGCAACAAGTTAGTTTCATTAGATCAGATCTGTAAAAATTATTTGTTCAATTTACCTGTAATCCAGGACACATGAGAGGAGTATGTCCTAGACAGCCAATTGGGAGACACAAAGTTGTGCAGACCCAAGGCATACAGGCCAATCTCAAAGGCACACAGATGCAGGTTGCGGTGGGGCCCCTGGTGGCCCCCGCTGGCAGAAGGCTGAGTAAAGATAGAGGTCGAGCTGTTTCCTCCAGCTTTTACCAGCACAGTCTTAGCCAGTTCAAAGTAGAAATGAGCTGCCGCCTCTGATGGCTGGTTGGGCACATGGGGAGCATGGCATTCAGGGCGACGTCCTTTATACCTGTTTAAAAAAGGCAGCAGTGTGTAATTATTTAACCAAAAAGACTAATATCACCAACACATTTCTACATTTTTTCTAAGAATAAAGCGATTCTGGATTGACCAAATCCAACAAATTGTGCACATGTAATTTAGTACATGCATTAATCTTTTAACCCACTTATTCCCCAACTCTGGTTCTCAGGCGTCTGCTGAGTGCAGTGCACATAGGCTGTCCCAGTGCACATAAGCTGAAAGGCAGGTGTACACCCTGGACAGGTCGCTAGTCCATGGCAAAAAATAGACGAACAACCACACACACCTTAAAATATGCTGGGGGGAAATGTCAACTCATTTTGCCTTACCTGCTGGTATCTGTGCTCTTTGCTCTAGCTCCACCCCCAGCCCTGCGTGATCCACTGGATGATGAGGAACCCAGCGAATCTGAAGACGAACTGCTGATACTGTCACTGTCCTGACCCCTTCCCCAGGAAGACGCTGCCCATCCACCCCTTAGTGGACGACGACTTAGTGTGGGGGAGCTGTCAGAGGTGGTCTCAGGAGCACTACTGTCAATGCTGGCCATGCCTGAGAGGGCACCAAACAGTCACAAATAATAGTACCATAATATGCTGCAATCTCTGACACGTTTACTCTTACAGCAGCACAGGCATTGCATCAATACCCACTCGTACCTGTGTGTTTCTTTTTTTGGCGGACAGGCGAGCCCCAGCAGCGTGATCCATAGGCTCCACGGCCACCGAGTGCCAAGCGGCTGGGCACCGTGCCCTCAGGTTTAAAAGAAGCCCCCTCATTCTGCTGTTCACACGAGGATGACTGAGTTCCATCTGCCACAAAAGCTAAAATAACTCAGCCACCAGCAGGCCAAGAGGACATGGGCACAAAACTAGTTAACTGCATTTCATTTATTTTTACATGGTTCTTCCTTTATAAGATCCTCTTTAGGCCTTAAATACATAAAATAAACATTGTGATAATTGAGCACAAAGACTAAACAGAAATCCTCACGAGTGGGCTAGCGCTGACATACACTATTCAGAAGCAGTCACAATACAACAAGCCATTGCAGATACGTAACTACAGTTTATGCTCATTCGACAAAAACTGTAAACGATATTTATATATAATCATTATTTGCAAATAAATATTTTGTGCATATTTATAAATAATTATCACATCAATATACAAAAAATAAAATTACACCCCTTACAGGCTTGGAATAATTATAGGTGCTTCCTAATAATTATTCTCAACATCTGAAAAATGATTTTATAATGTTTTATGAATTTAAATTCATTACCACAGTTTAAGATTTATTCACCAGATGGTGACAAAGTATTCATTGTGTACTGTTCTCTGTATCATGCTAATGTAATGTTTCGCAATATTGCTTATATGTGTTGTATTGCTTATAAAATTTTCAAGCCTTACAGTACGTTTAAACCCACCAATACCTCTTTTTAAAGCAATAATATGTTATTCCCTAATAATAAGTAATATTTTTATTGCATGTGAGGTGCAGAACATGAAAAAATTATACCAATTATACACAGAGGACCTCACCATGCTCTCGGCTCTCACTTGCTGCCTCTCCTGTTGCTGTGCCCGTCAGCCCACCCTGCTGCCCAGCCACCCCACTGTCTGAGACACCATGCACAGATGTGGAGCCTCCTGTTGTAGCTGACGCTGCATGTTTGGAAACACCTGTACCACTGCTTCCATGTGTTGCATGTTTAGACGGGCTTTTCTGGCTACCAGTGGCCGGTTTACTGGAGTAGAATGAGCTGAGAGTCTGGGGCTTATGGGTTTGACTCTCACGGTCAAGAAGCTTGTCTAATATCTGAAAAAAAAAAAATTTTCACTTAGAAAAATACAGCCACAGATAGACTGCACAAAAAGAGATTCTCTGCATCTTTAAAAAATATATAGGTTTGAGTTAGTTTGTAGGCTTTTGTAGGAGTTTGTAGCTTTAGAGGTTTCTCAGTTTACTCTAATCTTGAAGAGATAAAATACCGCTAAAGCAGTGATGCTTGACCAGGCCAGTCAAAAACCTTTCCCTTTTTTTAAAGCTGAAATCCTGTCATGTTGTGGACAATTGTGTTACTGGATACATATTTCAGTAAATTGACACTTATCTGTATTGTAATTAAGAAAAGCATTTGTATGTTATTAATCATGAGCAGATGCTTTCTATTTTCACACACTGGGGCTTCTCTCAAAGAAGTAACCATCTCACATGCCGCGTGGAGGTTTGTTGATGTCACTAAAGGGTTTCTCCCACAGCTCCTGTTTGTGTTTGTGTCACCAACTGCTGCTGTTTACATTTTCCATTTTCTTCTCAATGTTACATCTGCGCTTTTTTTTTTTTACCATTTCAGGACAATCCAATATGTTGTACTGGCCATGTCCAAAGGACACACACATGGGGATCGAAAATCACCTGCAAGTTACAGGTTAAATAAAACCTCTATAAATATCCGAAAATAAAAGCAGATATTCTGTCTCCTACATATTTAGATTACACTTAGAACACAAATGTCTTAAGTGTAACAAAAGTGAACAAAAGTGCTTTCTGTTCCACTCATTTTAAAGAGAACTTTGAAACTTTGAGAAAAGACAGTACCTTTTAATTTTGTTACAAAAATGTGCAAATAAATTCAACAAAATATTTAGTCACTTTAATCAGCATCATTATATTTGCCCGTTCTAAACATCACAGGTAATAGTCAAAGCTGGGCAATCTAATGCTGTGTTCACACCAAACAAGAAGCGAATATATGCATTTTCTCTAAATTACTTGCTGGATGTGGCTTGTGTTTCTGAAAATGTATAAATTTATGAATCACAACTATTCCCATACAAGCCTTTGTGATTGGCTTCCAGGACAACACGACTGTAAGAAATCCCTGAAAACATGTTCATGTGGTGGGTTAAGTTGTGACTTTTGATGTTTTTTGGAAACAAAAAATAATAGAGTACATTACCAAAGGATTACAGACCTTTTTTAGCTTGCTCTGATCATCCTTGTATGTGATCATCAGAGCCAAAGCAAGGTCTCCTTTCTCCCTTCTAGTGCCCTCACACAGCAAAGGGTGCTCAGCTTCACTGACTGTAGTCTTCATACCTGCAATAAAAAAATCTTTTAGGCTCTAAGACTGATTTAGTACTTGGTTGAACATATTTTAGATGCACACCAGGGTAAACACATGAAGTCTCACCTAAAGCAGCAACAGCAGCCTCAAAGCCCAGCTCCTCGTCACCTGGCATCTCATTGTTACGGTTACGACTAGGCGGCCGTGAACCCGTAGGAGAGACCACTATCAATAGTAACAATGTATTTATAACATTAAGTGCATGCTTTTACACAGAAGCCACATGAACCCCTGGCAACAAAAGTGAATACACCCCTAAGAGGAAATGTCCAAGAGGTGGTTAGCACGGTCGCCTCACAACAAGAAGGTCCTGGGTTTGAATCCCGTGTGCGGAGTTTGCCTGTTCTCCTTGCGCTTGTGTGGGTTTCCTCCGGGTACTCCGGTTTCCTCCCACAGTCCAAAAACATATGTATTAGGTTGATCTATGAATCTAAATTGCCCATAGGAGAGAATGTAAGTGTGTGGTGTTGTGTGTGTGTGTGTGTGAGTTGTGTGTCTGCGATGAACTGGTGACCTGTCCAGGGTGTACCCCTGCCTCTCGCCCTATGTTTGTGGAGATAGGCTCCAGCAGACCCCCCGTGAACCCAAGTTCAGAAATAAGCGTGTATAGAAGATGAATGTATGAATAAATAGAAATATATTTATTATATTTATATATACATCTGGACATTTCCTCTTAGGGGTATATATATATGTGTGTGTGTGTGTGTGCGTGTGTGTGTGTATAATTTGTTTATGAAATACATCTGACAATTTGTAACTCACCTGGAGTGCACAGAACATCGAAAATAAAACTGGCCAGCATGAGAGGTAGAACAGGTCGATAATCACAGAAGTTTCCGTCACGCAACTGTTCAGCTCTATCCCTTATAGCGGTCATCTCTACAAGACCCAGAGGAATCTTCTTAAGCAAAGCAACAACCTCTGACTCCTGATATGCCAGCTTTACCTAAAAATTTAACAAGATTTTTGAGCAAAATCCTACTAGGAAGTAGAAATTTTTAGATGATTGCATGTACCTCCAAGGCCTTGGTGGAAGCTGGAGGTCTTTGGAGCTCCAATGAGAACATGCCAGTACAGAAAGCTAGGTTATGAAACTCTAATCTCTCACTAAGCACGGTGAGCAGAAAGGCTGCCTTGGAAAGCGTTTTGGTAGCCACTTGTGTCTGTCTGCTTGTCGACACCTTGCTCTTCTTACCCTAACAAAAGAAAACATGAATAACAGATTTAGCAAAACAAATCGCAGAAGTCAACGATTTATGATAGATGATACTGGAGATGGTGCAGTGCTTTGAACTGATGCAGCAGTTAAATTACTACTTTCATTCGCATCAACTTTTTTTTGCGAGTCGTGGTTTTCAAAACTGACATCAGTAAAGAAGAAATAACAGATTGGCCTGAGGATGACGCAGACTCGCTCTGTCCAACGACTGCATTGTGCTTCTTTGTAAATATAAGCAAGCGCAAGATTTCCACTAGGCGGCGTGTTGGCGTATTGGTTAGCACAGTCGCCTCACAAAAAGAAGGTCCTGTGTTTGAGATATATATATAATCCATAAAACACCAAAGAAACGTTCTATGCTCTATCTATTTATTTATCCATGATAGATGGATATATATATATATATTTTTATACTTATTTGTTTTCTCCTTGCTTGATGATAGCAGGGCCTTCAGTTCCAGGGTTTAGAACTATTGATTTAATATATCCAGGTTGCTTTCATTTGGTGCTATCTGTTTGCTAACACAATACAACAAACTACTAAGCTGACATAATAAAGAGTAAATCACATTAGATATATTAATTGCAAGCAGTAGGTTATTTTATAGCATAGATGCAGCAGAAATTATTTCATCCAATGTTAGTATTGTTGTTTTAATGAGCCTTAAAGTGATCATTCATTACTCTGCCACAAGCAACAATACAAGTTAAAGACATAAAACAATACATCGGTACGGCCAATCCTTACTATACAAATTTAATTTGCTTTGGGAGTGGATTAGTGTTATGTAATTTGGGGATAGGGGGTTAAAGGTAGGAACATGGTGTGATTTGATTTTGGTGTGTGGCGCATAATTTATGCAGTTCGTTTATCTTTATGAATTAGCTCAACACCAGCAGCAGCATGTAATAAGTAACTAGTTTTGTTTAGTTTTTCAAGCACTTTTTTTTACTGTAGTTGTTCTTATTGGTTACTGACACATGGTGGATTGTAGTAGTATAGTCTCTGAATATCTAATTCTGAGCATGTTCGTGCATCAAGAAGGCAGGATTGATGAACCCATGATTTGCTTCTTGGTTTATGATATACTGTTGATGTTTAGATTGTGGTCTTTGAAACCACTAATCATGCTATTTTAATTGTGACTGGACCGACATAATATTTAAGTATGTATGTATGTATGTATGTATGTATTGGGAAGATTTAGAAAGTACATTCATTGTCTACTTTCATTTGTTTGTTACCTTCGTCTGTGGCTGTTCCACTTTAAGGTCAGGAGGGTTGGCCAGGAGATCTCTCGCTAGCTCAACAGCCAGACGACATGCTTCATTACTGTAACCATGAGCATAGAGAGCCTCTGCACAGGCGAACAGCACCTACACACAGCAGATGTTTTTAAATAATGTTTGTCAGACTGTGAACAAGACAGAGATAATCCATTATCATGTGGAAAAAAAAATCGCAAAACCTCTCACCTCCATCTGACCCTCCTGCTCTAAAGGTTTTATTCCAGCGAAGATGTCTGGTTCTTCCTCAAGGTTGCTGTCTGGCACACCTCTTTCAGCTCCCTCCTCAGAGGCTGCACTAAGATAGTAGGCCTGGTAATCATCCTCACCCACTGGGTCTCCACCAGCTGGTGCCTCTGGGATCTGGGGGCCAGGTGTCCCTGCCGAGTTGCTCTCTTCACCCTCTCCTCGGATTCGAGGGGGTTTGGACGTAACCATTGCTGATAAAGATGGAAGCGCATCCACCACTGGATCTTCATCTTCTCCATTTTCCTCAAGTTCTGCCTCAACATCCACCTCTTTCTCCACTGCTACTGCCATGGCAGTCACTGGGGTTTCTTTGGGGAAGCAGTGAGAGTCTTCAGCTGCCAATGGTATTGCAGAATGTATGCCCCTTTTTCCCTCAAATGCTCGCTCCTTAGTTATGTTGCCACCACCACTACTGCCGCTGTTGTTGTACTTGCGTGGTTCCCGGAGCAAAGAGTTGGGTGAAGGTAGAATCTCAGGGGGTGGAGGCAAAAAGTCAAAAGTGTTGCTTGCCTCTGCTCCCAATGCAAGACTAGAACCATCATCCAGGCTCAGCTCAGCCATATCAGGCTCCAAAGAGCTGTCTTCACTACTAGTGCGGCGTTTAGCACTTGGATGCTTCCCGCCCACGGCACTCGAACTTCCACATGAATTCTTACCACTCTGCACTAGCTTTCCTTTGCTGCTAGAAGACAATGAGGAGCTACAAGCTTTATATGCACCTTTTGTGTTTTCATCCATGGAAAGAGACATCCCTCCACCTAGGCGTACTAACATCCCTCCAGTGTTCACTCCAGACATGGCTTTTCTTTTGCCTACAATAGTCTCTTTTGGCCGCACGGCCAACTCTTGATGCAGTGGGAGGGAGCTGCCGCGTGGTTTGTGCTCAGATGTTTCAGTTTCAGTCCCCCCACCACGTCCCCCAGGTTCTGGAGGTTCCACACTTGTCCCCGCTTTAGCACCTCTCTGTGACTGTGCTGCCCGTGCCCAGCCAAAGGAAGTACTCTTTTTGTCTGCACTACAGTAGGTAATGCCAGGCAGAGGATATGCCACCTCCCAGTTAAAGTAACAAGACTCAACAGCTGGTTTGAATCCCTGGAAGAGTTTGTCAAGTGATTTGCGGTGCTGTCCCCGCTTGACAATCTCAATCACTTTCAGGTGCCACTGCTTGAGCTGGGAAGCAAGTTCCAATCGCCTAGAAAAACAGATATATGTTCTATAGCCTTCCTCTGTGAAAACTGTGTGCTGTGCTTGTTGTAACATTTAGGGCAATATAAAATATGTTCTTTAATTACTGTAAATTGCATATAGTTTCAGAGTGAAGTCAGTGAGTAACAAGGAAAACCGTGCCTTTTTGTGTATTAGCCTCCTGGTTAAAAGCCTTGCTGGAAATTTTTTTTTAACTAAAGACCATGATGTTTTAATACTTGTAAATAGGAGCAGCACTTTAACAAGCACGTTCACTCCTATTTCACAAACAGAAAATGTGTAATATATCAGTACACGTGTATGACACAGTACAAAGCTACACCAAGTAGCTAGGCTGACGCTTACCTCTGGGGGCTCATGGTGGGGTCAAGCACAGCCAGTCTCCAAAGCACCACCATTTCATCACACATACTGGCACAGGCATGAGCAGCTACCTCTGTCTGTCCATTACTGCGGCCCGTATGTCCACTGGCACTGCTGTGAGATGCAGATGTCCGCACGCTGTACCACCAACCAATGATCTAGATTCCAAGCACACAGATAATGTTTGCATGACATCACACAAAAGCCAGCAAACCATTTGCTTTGTCACATTTAAAAAAATGTTGCCATTTGAAATAGACTAAGGCGACTTTATATTTATGATTCTTCCATTTTTAATCCTGACTGTCAAACAAAACAGAATAAGGATAATAATGAATTTTTATTATTTGTGCACCAGTCACTTTAACACTAAGATATATATATACACACACACACACATTTTGAAATGTGGATGTGATTTTACTAACAACAAATAATATTTTTTCCTAAATTAATACCATCTTTGTAAGCAGACATAAGCAAATGAGTACTTGCTACATACTTGTTCGTAGGTGAGGCACTGTTCTGTAAGGATTTCCAAGAGTGGTGCAGCATTGCTGTCTCTCCTCTTGAACATCTCCCTGACGATGGACAGAAGATTCCAGATGCCCTCGGGCTCTCTGCCTCTCAGTGGCCGCAGTAAGCAGGCCCATTCTGCTGCTGCTGGGGGCTCAGTGGAGGAAAGATACATGGAGTTCACATCACTGGAGAACACAAATCAACACCATGATTCACATAATGAATTCACGTACAGTTTGAACAAAGTTAGAACATTTCAAAGCATTCATTTCATTAGTCTCATGCAGAATCTGAAGTGTATATATAAGTTGCATTTATTGTGTCTATTAAAACAGTTTAATAGGCAATAATTAAAACAGGCCTAATCTAAGCATACCTGAACACTACAGGGGACGGGCCACAGAACTTATGCAGGGTCTTCTTAATGTTATCACTGAGGGTGGATTCATCCAGGTACCATGTGCTTTGGTCTGAAGCTGAAGGCCCAGCAGTGGGGTCTGTAAAACAGACAGTTTATCTGCAGCCATTATGTAGGGGTGGATTAAGGGACCCTTAATGAAAAATAGTTCATCTTTTGGACACAGTCGAATAGTAAATTAATTAATGTTAATGGAGAAGACATAAAACTTGCAGAATAATAAAAGACATGAAACAAATTAAATGTAACAAAGACCTTAACTGAACATCCGACTTGTGTTTACGCAATATGAACAGGTATTTTAGTCATGGCAATTATAATAATCCCCTTGCTATTTTAGGAAACAAAACAAATAATTTTCAGTGACGATTTATTACATTGCAGTGTCGGCAGCTCGGTTGTGAAAGGACTACTTCTGAATAGTTGCTATGAGCAGGGAAACTCAATATTACAGGGTGTCTACAAAGTTTAACAAGTTGAATTTAGCACTTTATACATACATACAGAAATATATATATATATATATATATATATATCGCTTCTCCTTGTACAGGCTTTCTCATATCTCTGGTGCTTCCCGCACTGTGTGGTTTCTACCACTTTCTTGCCCATTGTCAGGTGGGTAATTAACAATTTTGGGACCTATGAAAGAATATGGATTTAAGTCCTTATCCCTACCGCACCTATTTCCCCCATTTCTCTATGTGTGGCCCTGTGATCAACTGGCAACCTGTCCAGGGTGTACCCCTGCCTTTTGCGCTATGTGCACTGGGATAGGCTCCAGGGAACACTCCTGAGTTATAAGCGAGTATAGAAGATGAATTAATAAACGAATGGTTGATTACCACACTTGTATATGTTTTTAAACATCTTATTCTAGATCAATTTATTCTATTGTTGTTGTTGTTTTATTGCTCATTGCTTTACAATTTGTACTTATTTCAGCTAACAGTACAACAGGGAAGTCAGAAACAAATGTCAGACAAAGTATAGTCAGTCTTAAGATTCATCCACGCAATGCAGTCATGCTAGAATATGTTCTACAGTGAAAAGAAACTGCGGCATACAATCAATTGCTATAAAATTGTATGCTTTGAACTATATGCCAACAGTTTTGGGGAAAACCCAAATATGGGTGTAAAAGTTGGGTGTCCACATCATCAGACATAAACTGTAACCTTGCCAAAATGAACAAATCAAAAGACAGAAGGATTTTTCACCTTAAAAGGTGTTTAAGCAAGTGTGTCTACAGGAGCAGCCAAGCAGGCAAACTACAGATCCAGAAATCATTATATCTAGTTAATAAGCCCAGAATGCTTACACTTGCTGTCTACCGCTATTTAACAGTTAAAGGGACGTTCGTACCTGGAGCTCCACATACTGTGTTAATAGCAGTGGACTGTGAAGACAGAAGTTCATCTAAGAGACGCTGGGCTGTGGGTAAGATCTGAAAACACAGAGCACAATGTGTAAGAACAGACATGCAGTGTATAATTCCACATATACGCAAAATTACAGAGCTGGAACTGAAAATAATCAGCCGATTGCATAACACTTATTTATTCATGTGTACACTTAAGACTTTATTTATTTATTTATTTTAAGCAATTACTAAAACTATCAAAATGCACAGAAAAATCTTGCCATACATTATATCCTTTTTTTTATTTTTATGCCTGCAGGTATGTACTTCATAGTTAAAACTATGTCCCTGCCTTCTAGCAAACTGTAAATTAGACCTTTTTTAAATAAATAAGTCATAAGTCATAAATTGTATATGTAAAACTAGTAAAGTGTATTATCTTATCTCAATAATGACAACACAGGAAGTAGTGGTAAAGGTTTTCTATTTCCATGTGATATCATTTATCATTTATAAATGAATCAGAAGAAACATTATTTAATTCTACCTGCTGTGGAAGCTCACTAATGAGATACTGTGCAAACTTTTGCAGTTGGTCCCTCTGTAATCTGGACAGGGACTCAGACACAGGGGCTCGCAGGCACACAGCAGACGCCTGTCAGGAAACACAACATGCTAGAAAACCTTTCCAAATGTAACACTTATCTATTCATGTGGAACACTAAATTTTATTACTTGAATCATTGACAAGCACAAAACATTCTTTGCATACATTACTTTCACTTTTATTTAAACATGATGACCTTTTTAAATATAGCTGCATTATTTCTCGCCTACCGGCAGAAGGTGCTTCACAGTTTTAAAAAAAAATTAATGTCCCTGCATCCTAGCAGACTCTGAATTACACTTTTTTTTTAAACTCAAGGCAATATTTGTAAATTATACAGTATACTGTAATGTTAAATAGCAATTTCAAGTCTCCTTGAAACTTTATATGACATTCTAAGATAAATAAGCAGATGAGTCCAATTTACATGTTGAAATTATCTACATTTATTCATGTAAGGGGTTTTGTGGGCTTAACTGTGTGGGTGCTTTTTAACTGGCTACATTGCTGTGTGCAATAAATGATCATTTCAAATAGGCAAAAACATAATACTTATACAAATGCTTAGAGTAAGATAACACATATACACACTGAATTGGGCAAATACATTATAAAATGTTCGTTTGAGGATGCCTAAAATATATTTTAAAGATATATAATAATAAATAATAATACAATTCAGATATTGTATTTAACAGTTTATACATTTTTCATTCAAACATCTATTCATCTGCTTATTCCTAAATCGGGGTCACCGGGTCCGCAGGAGCCAATCCCAGCACACATAGGGCAAGAGTACACCCTGGAGAGGTCGCCAGTTCATCGCATGCATGCATATATTTTTTTTTTTTTAATCGTTAGAGTGCAACACAATGTTTTCTTAAATATATTGTAATATGAAGCTTGAAAATGTTGCACAATTTGTATGTATAGTAAGTTTTATAAATAAACTCACTGCCTTGGCTCTATATTTATTTATTCATTCATCATCTATACCCACTTATTCCCAAACAAGAGGGTGAGAGGAAGAGGTACCCCCTGGACAGGTCGCCAGTCCATCGCAGGGCATAGACTCACACTCAATCCTATGGGCACTTTAGAAACATCGATTAATGTAATGTACATGTTTCTGGACTGTAAAAGGAAACTCACGCAAGCATGCAGGAAGAAAAAGCAAACTTCCCACAGAAAGAACCCTTGCCCAGGATTTGAACCCAAGGCCTTCTTACTGTGAGGTCGAACTGCTAAACAGTACGCCACCGCACCTCCCTGGGTCTATATTTATTAAAGTAAAACTAGCATGCAGTGTTCATAATGTCCTTATGTTTGAAACAATATAAGTAACTCCACAAGGTTAAATACCACTTCCTGACTGCTTTTTTCCCCACCTACAGTACATTTTTTAACTAATTTGCAGAAAGCTGTCTTTTCAAAAGAAGAATATATTGAAGCCAGACAGACAAATAAGCTTAAAACAGCTCACTAAGGGACCATTAGACGCCAAATTTGCTCTAAATGTGGACTGCCAGTCTAGTGTAGCATTTTAATCTATCAGAAAGGTGAATATGTACATCAGAAACACAAATCATGGCAGTGACGCATGACTGTAAAAATGTTATTCAATTCGATGTTGTATGGTACTGAAGCAAAGACTTTACCCATCTCCAAACATTTCTTCAATCTAAAACAGTTCTGAAGTTTCCTATTTTCTCAATGAATAATAAAACATATTAATGAAATTTACTTTCTTAAGTATAAAAATTGGTATAAAACTCAATTCTATCAAGCTCATTTTAACACAAAAGGAAATGCATGACAGCAAGGAACCACAAAAGCCACTTAAAAGTCATGTTACAACCATCAAGAAAAAAGGAATTAAAGTTCATATCACATTAGTGCACACAATTTTCTCTTTCTCTCCCTCTATCTCTCTCCATCTCATTATCATTCATGTTGTACAAAACATCAATTGTAAAAAAAAAAGGCTGAGGCTTTATGAAGATGAACAACAGATCTTAGTGTCTACACCAAGCCTACGTTTGGTGACACAGAAAAAGGCTTCACACCTCCTGGGTTGTGAACCGTTACTGGGTCACAGCCTACTCACCATATATGCCTCTTTGCGTCTGTTTTAAGCAATGCTGCATTAACATAGAAATTATTTATTGTAGAAAAACAAAGCAAATAAACTGTAATAAACACCCACACACACAGATCACCGTTGACAAACCTATTCAAATTCTAAATAATTGTCTTTTTACATCTACACGGCTAACATCCAAATGAATCATGCAACAAAGCATGCGAGTGTAATAAAAATATTCAGATTAAGAACTTCACAATTTCCCCATGCTAAAACATGCAGCAGAGAAGCTGCCCACTTACAACCATGCAAATGCTTAAAGCCACCCACAGCCCGGCCTGCTGGGTCTATCGGGCAGAGCAGAGCCATTTGACAGAGGGATATCAGGACAGAGCAGATCCCTGCCTCCTCCTTCTACACTCCACATGAAGCCTTCAGACCTTAATCAAAAGCCTCTCAGCACTTTCACACCCACATCATCTCCACACAGACACACAGATATGGCCAAGCATAGTGTGGGGCTGTAATGATCAACCAACAAATGATTAACATACAACTGGGTGATTCTGCCATGACACCAGCTTCAAATAGTGTTAATCTATTATTCTACTAAATTATGTAAATGCACATGATACAGAATGTGAGGCAGTAAATCCTAACTGTACATGAGTAATAGTGGTGACAAAATAAATAACTGATAACCCAGCAAAAGTTCCAAACATTAGGCACAGTGGTTTCCAAACTAGGGATGTGGCGTAATAATAATAGGGCACTATGGGAAGCCTAATGTAAATCAGCGGATTTTTATAGGGATGCACACAAAATTTGAAAGAAAAAAAAATGTCAAAAATATAAGACCAAACGTTAAGCCCAGCTACACAATTCAGCAGGTTTTCTGCTGCCTCTATATTTTATTACGGTGCCCTGCATTTGTAATGTGACCCGGCATGAGTGCGTGTTTTGAGTTTCTTGTGGAAACATGCCGCGCTCTTGTACCATCTACATGGTTAATTTTTGGCTTGTGCTTTTTACATTCAGTATAAATAAAATTGTTAAATTACATTTTAAAGCCTTTTACATTTACTTCATAAAATAATATCATTATTACAAGGCTTTTTCAGTTTCGGCTTTTAATTTTCATTTTATGTCTTCAGCTTCATTTTTTTCACTAAAAATGTCATTAGCAGAACCCACTGTTGGATTTTTTTTTAAAGATAATTTATTTAATATAAAAATGAAACAGTAAAACATGTGTGACAAATAGGGGAGCAGCTACAGAATCTCTTCTTTTACAGAATTCATAAATTTGCATCTTTATTATCCTGATCAGATCAGTGTTCGTCTAACCACATCAACTGAAATATACTTACATTGTGAATTCTGAAGAGACAGAGCGCCACTACATGTGCGCACCATTTGGCCCCAGCACCACAGGTGCAGCTGCAGGAAGTGATGCGACATCGGTCAAACATGACTGCCACGTTGTAGGCACCCTTTGACTGGCCAGCTTGGGGTGAGAGGACAGTAGCACTAAGATGGAAACCTTTTGATGAAAAAAACAATAAAAACAAATACTGATTCCAACAATCGAAAACTGAAGAAGTTAAGATTGTGTGTAAATATTTTAGGGGCATAAAACAAGTATTTTCAATTAAATAAAAAAGGTAGTTTGCATAATTAAAAATAGCCACAAAGTTCAGAAATATTTCATGGACATTTTCACACTAATATTCAGTCACTTCATACTAATAATAAGGGGGACAAAGATGTTTTATGAAGTGTGACCCCCTTCAGACAAAGTGTGTGTGTGTACGTAATAACATCAAGCAGTGGGGGATGGATAAATGCTTTTACCCCTGGAGAGCTGCCAGCACTTCTTTAGCCAACTAAGAAGAAAGAGAAAACGGGGTAGGGGGTGGGGGAGTATTTTCAGAACAGAGCTGCTGTTCCAGATTCAACAGACCTTCTTAAACTCTACCTTTAGCTCGAATCCAGTTTTTTGCACTTTCACACTCGTTTGCCAAAAGGCATTCTCTCTGCCCCACTTTTCTTTTTTTTTGCCCAACAGGGCAAAAGTCACTAATTTATGTGCTTAATCTCAGTCCCAAGAAATGTTTTAACATGAGCTGGTGTGTCCTAAAACTGGCAAAAACAATTAATCCTAACTAGGGCTACTAGTTGCAGGATTTACAAAAAAAAAAGTCTAAAAAGACAATTAGCATGACCGAATGAGGATAGAAGTTAAATCTGTGATTTTATTATGAATATAAAAAAAGACAGTAAACAAAGATTTTGAACCTCAAATGTTTTTAAATCCTTGTTTTTTGGTTTAGTCATCACACCAAAAGGTGAATGCAATTAATGCAACGCTAATGAAGACAGAAATACATGTGACTTAATATACAGCAAAAGAGGAACTAGTACATGAATAGACTGCAAAAAGGTCCACAATTCTACCAGCAATAGACACACAGAAAACATTTGCACACAGTGGGGGTCAAAAGGTCATTGGACTTTTTTTTTTTTAGAATAACACTGTTATACACTTTTTTTATTTGATGCCCTAATCAAGATGTCAGCTTGAGCAGGCATGGACTCAGAACAGTGTAATATATTTTGACAAAGTTTAAATCCAATCCACACAACTTTAAATATGGCCCAAATCATTAAAATCTATTTAACTTTAAATATATCAAGTTGTGGCCCTGCGATGGGCTGGCGACCTGTCCAGGGTATACCACCCCTGCCTTTTGCCCAATGTGCGCTGGGATAGGCTCCAGCAGACCCCCATAACCCCGAGTTTGGAAATATGTGGGTATAGAAGATGAATGAATGAATGAATGAATAGATTAATCCTTCAGTTACTTTGAGTTTAAATCCTGAAAATCCTAAAATCTGTATATTATTAAATGTAACCAGTGTACCCTTGTAAATATGTGAGGTCATTGAACAACATATCATTTGGCATACAGGATTTAGTTAATTATGCCTCCCTTTGGAATAATTAGCCCTGTATTTAAATATGCTTTGGGATAGAAAAATGAGAATCAGAGAGCAGTTTTCTCAGTCTTGGGTTATTTCCAGGTGAAATAGCAGGAGCATTTGGGCAATGAGTTAATAACAGACAATTTAATAGGAGGAGATTCAGCACAAGGTTATTATAATCAAACCAAGACTTTCTTTTAACAGGACTTCATTCTTTCAACGAATTCGATTCAATTTTCAATTTGATTTTAGAAGGAGACGGTTGTTGGCTACCTTAAGCTGCTAGACGACTCCTATTGTGCCAGAAACCTAGAATTGATTTCTAGTCAGACAATAGCTCTGGCTTTCACTCCTCTATAAGAATGTCATAGGATTGAGTGTTCACTCATCCTTTCTCCTCATTCATTTCTTTTACACTAGCCTAGATCCAATCAGAGACAGAAAGACAAGTGGTGTGTCTGGTCTCTAAAAAAAGTGTTTAAAAGAGAGTTGAGAGCTCTCCTTTTGTCTCATACATCTCCATACCAAACCAGCTGCTTGAGGACGAGCCTCTTTTGCTGTGCAGCCTAACTCTAACGGGAACACTAGTTCACAGGTCTTGTACTAACTGCACTTGCATTTTTTGCTGCAAGAAATAAATCTGGAAATAAACCCCTACTGCACAGATGAGAACTGATTTAGTATTATGGCATTAGAAAGCCAAGAATAAATGATAGTTGTTTGCAAATACAAAATTTGTGACAAGCCAGTGTTTCATGAAAGTAACAAAAAAATTGGAGAGAGGTTTTGGATGACCAGAGCACTTGCTGTAAAGCATAAATGTTTGAAACCGAATAGTGCAGGGTGTGGATCTATGCAAAACATTTAAGAGTTTGTACTGATATCTAATGCTTTTAGTTTTGCAGTATGTGAGGTATAGGGTTTCTCACCTATCTGCAGGGGATCTTTCACAGCTCTCACCCGATAGAGCTGCTCACCACGTTGAAACTCATCGGGGCTGCCATTGGCCAGGCAGGAATACAACCTGCAGAGTGTGTGAAGAAAGATGAGAAAAATGCATCATTAAAAGAGGTGTAAAAGCAGAATCAGGCGACCAGTAGAATTAGTACATCATTCAGCGCTATTCAAAACAACAGATGACAAAAAATGGTGTTTGTGCAAACCTAGGCAGCTGCTCAGCTGTATATTAAAGAAAAGGAAAAAACACTGCAAGAATAAAGTAACTATTCAATATTATAATCGTTTATAGCACAAGCCGAAAAAACATACAAATGACAATGATTTAAATACTAATTAATCTGCTTCAGCTTTTATTTACATTGCTGTTTACAACATCAATTTTCTCTTACAAACAGATTATTTACATGAAAAAAGTTCCTGCAGTCATCTATGATCTAAAGAAAAGAAGGCCAAAAAATTGTAAATCCTTTGAACTAACAAAAGTTAAGAAGTTTTACTGTCTACTGTTTCACGGTATACTTATAATCAAACATATATAGCAGTACAGAAAGACAAGAAAAACCTACAATAAAACAACTACATAACACCAGCTTTAGAAAATGAGACAATTTAGGGTATTTATTGCTTTTTGATAGCTAACTTTAAATACACTGTACAGCATTAATAATTAGCCAATCACAATTTCCTAAAATACGTTTGTCGGACCGTATGATTAAATTAACAGCATTGTCAGTCTTCCAATAGTATTCCACCTGATAACTAACAAGTTTAATTCTCACCTGATATCCTCCTCATTTTCAGGAAAGCTCCAGTAGGCGATGCGAAGCTGAAGCTGCTCGGGAACAGGAGGATACACTTTCTCCACCACCTCAAACGGGATATGGAATGCCACCTGCTTGGCTGATAGCTCTACTAAAGGGATGACCTGTCCATCTGAAAAAGTAATAATCATCGTGAGCAGTCTCATCTAACAACACAAACGTAAATAGTGCTGACACTAAAATATTCTGATGTTCATGAGTGTATGTTGGACGGGGGGGGGGGGGGGCTTTAGCGAGCCCTAATAAAACAGAAAAAGCCAACAGTTTTGTTAATTACAGAAATTATTCACTACACTGAGCAAAAAAAATTTCTCAGTTAAGTAAAACACAGGCTACCATACACACAGGGAAACCAATGACCAAATAATCAAATTTAAGGACAGAACAGGCTCTGTGACAAAAAACAAAAATGCTACTCTCACTTTATTAATATACTTTCAAAACGCCGCCGACCAGATTAGAAACCAAGCTGCAAAAACGGCTCAGAAGATGGCTTTAGTTCTGACAAATGACTGATGAAGAATAGTTTAAGCCTTGGAAGTAAAGCTTAAGTTGTCAGACCACCTATTCTCTCTCAGAGATGCATTAGCTGCGCACACAAAGGTTTAGAAAGTGAGTGGGGGTAGGACAACTGCAAATAGGGCTGTGTATTAGCAAGAGCTTTACCATACAACTTATCACAATGCATTGCAATAAAATACTACCCTAATAAAAATAAATAATAATGCTTAACAAGTAGCTAAAAATAAAAAATACAATGGCTTATTGTTTATGCCATGCTTGATTCTGGTACAACGTGTCAGCGACAACTATGAGGAGTGGAGGAGAAAGTCAATAAAAAATGCGATATGCTACAACAAGCTACAGAATAAGATGTTTAATTTGATATTTTTAAAAATTATAAAACCAACACAAGGTTTTTTAAATACATTTTGCTAAGCAGAGCTGATACAATACATGTGTTTGGTTTGGAGGTGACTAAGGATTTGTAGCGTTTACCCTTTACATTGCCAATCGAGATTTACATGGTCCAAATAGCACGTCAGTCTGCATCTCTTTTAACAACCCAAATAATGCAATTGTCAAATAGACAATCGTAAGAACAAAGTAAGATTGTGCTTAAAACCATGTGCTATCTAAAGGTTATCAGAATCAGCTTTAACAAGCTGAAGTGCTTTGTCTAATACACAAGGATAACATTTCCTTCAAGTTAAAGAATCCGTTAGGACAACAACAAACTTACTGCAGGTTAATCAAACTAAGATATAATACTTTTGAGCTAGATCTAACGTAACATTGCGGTGTTAACCGGCCAAGTATTGCCCTTTTCACAGTTAAATAACAGGAAAGTCAGCATTAAAAAAAAAACCCACAAAAAGCTTTACGATTAAATTTATTCACTGAAATATAAAAAGTGATGTTCAGTGTCAACTCTGAAACAGAAGGACATGGTTGTAATGCTGCAATAAGCCTGTCACACGATTTCCAGACTAAAACCACTGGTTACAACAAGACAGAGCACACTGCCAGCAAAAAGGGCTGCTCAATATGAAATAGTACTAATGTTGTGCTGCTCCCTGCATCTGCAATATGGCAAAACAGATGGGTGAACACATTTCCACATGGCATGCGTAAAAACGGCTACTATTGAGAAGAAAATTGAAATAGAAATGAACCCTGACTGCTCCAGAGTAACAGAACTCCAATTTGTGTGCGAAAAGAGCTTGTGTCAACCTGGTATTGCCTTGTAGATGCTGGATACAATGACTGATTAGCGTGCACATATCACATGTATCATTTTCCTGCAACCTTTGCCACTGCCCTTAAATACTCCAACCAAAACGGGAAGTAGGCAATGTCCTACAGCCTCTGGGCTTAGAAGATAGCCTTTGTTTATGCTTACCAGCTCTGGTGACCATATGTTGAGGATGCCTGACGAAGCTTTTTCACTCAGCAGTGGCGTTTGTTTTTGAGTCGAATAAAGCTGTTAAATATTTATAGCTGTAACTTTTTTTCCAGATTCATAACAGTTTCTTTTGTTTGCACCACATTAAAAACATGTAAAAGTGAAGAGTTTTTTTAATGCAGCATGTCAAAAATCAGCAGCATGTCACCATAAATTTTTTTCCCCAAATTAAATAGTATAGGAAAGCTGTTGGAGGGTTGGAAGTCTGTTAAAAAGACTAATATATTACAGGCACAAACTCTGGCACACTCAAACAAAGAAGTAAATCAGTCTAGTTGCTTTTTAAAGGAAATCGGGGAAACCCGGAGCATCCTGCATGGACTAAAGATGAGCCCAAAACCATCCAAAGCTGTGGTAGCAAAATAACCTTCTACAACACTGTGGCATGAGACAAAATCAGTAACATACATTTCTGAGGTTTTTTTTTCCATGACAAGCTGAAGGCTATGGCAAAGCTATAAAACAATAACAGTTAAAATTTGGTTTAAAAGGCAATTAAATACAGTCTAACTTGACTTTTTATTTTGCAAGTGGTAATGGAAAAAAAAGATTTTATCAGAATACTTTTGAGACAGTTGATCTGGAATATAAAATCTGCTACCTATCAAGTGATGTTTAGTACAACAGGGTTTTTTTTTTTCAGAAAGAGACTTGGAGTAGAAATAATACAGTAATGTGAATGAGCACTGACTGATAAACCAGACCATGTGGTACACTCATAGCCAGTCATAAGCTGACTAAGCCATTAAACAGGAGGCTAATAAACTTCTATGGCTCTGTCTTATGTATGCACATGTCTAACAGCATACTATTCATCGACCCCCTGCCTTCAAGCAAATACAACAAGTCCCCGTAAAATAAAGAATGATTCAGTTCAACTTTGGCCATGTGAAATACCTATGCTTTACTTCTTAAATTTAAGACCTGGGGATTTGCTGGGAGATCATCCGTACAAGCTCAGCTGCATTAGACAGAATTATTAAATAGGGGGTTTACTACTTAACCACAATACCCTGCTCTGAGGCATTGACCTGCACAAGACAAAGCTCTTTTTACAGCCCTGCCTGTGTCTCAACCCAACCCGACCCAACCCCCACTGCTCCTTCCATTTAAACAGCATACAGCCTGTGACTAGAAAAAATAAAACACTGACTGTCGAAGTTAATAAATATTACTTTCACACCTTCTCACAACCGCTAAAGTTAAAGCATGCAGAGTTTTGCTTTCATAATCGTAAAGATGCTATGTTTAGTTGCTTTGTTCATTCACAGTACTACGCCAGGGTTTGGTAAAGCCAGAGTTTCTGTCACACCAGAAAGCTTCAGTAATAATACAGCCAACCCTATAGATTGGACTAATCAAGTTATTCCTCCACTAGACTTACTCTACCAATACACCAAAAGAAAACATAAAAAAAATAAGAATCAGTTTATATTAAGTTTTTATAATGATTCCTGTTAACGAAAAACACACTTCGGTTGAACTTTACAGCCCCTGTGAAAAACACTGCGCCCTATCTTGTTAATCTTGATAAGCTCATATTTCTGGTCGTCTTTATAGCGGCTTTAAGCACATTTATGTTACTTTGGGAAAGGAGGGAGTTTTAAAGCAACATATAGACTTGTTGCTGCAAACGCTTTTACAAGTTTTGCTTAGTTTTATAAAAATTGTTACATTTTTTCATTCAGATAGCGTTCATGTGATAAGCTGTTTATTCTTCTCCACCCACACGGGCTAACCAAAACCAGCTGTGTTGAAAAAAACACACACACACACACGTAAAGAAGGAAAATATTAACAGCAACTTTTTCTACAATAGTTTGGTGTTTTACAAGCTTGAAATTACACCTGCTCCATTTAATTTGTAACTAGAGTAACTTTCATCAAATACCGATTATCACATACTGATTATACATAATCAAAAGATAAATGACTTTGAATGTTTTAGAGTCCAGATCCAGAATAAACAAGCGTCACACTGTGGTACTGTTACCTTTAACAGGATGACTTATTTGGTGACAGGGTTGTCAGGCAATTCTGAAAATATCTTCTGAGGTCAGAGGTAACAGCAAGGGCACAGGGGCGTGCAAGAGATCGCATTACAAATGACAGTGGATGTTCATACATGGACTGTTTTTAACAACACAACAGGGTGAACTCAGTTACCTTTAATCTTAACAGTAGGGGAGTTTGGACCAGCTGACTGCTTTCTCCATCCTCTCCAGTTCTGACACAAGCTCTCTGCCTCCGAGATGAATGAGCAAAGGGAATCCTCCTCAAAGCGGTCCGAGTCCTCGAAGGAGAACCTTTCTCCGTCTTCCCACTCTGCGAACATCAGTTCCATTACATTGGCTGGTGGTGAAGGGTTAAAATTTTTTTTTTCCCCAAAAGCCCTGAAGTCAACTGCAGCTCAGCCAGACCAGTTCAGCTTGCACAGCTGACAAACAAAGTGCACGCTGAGTGCATGGGCGACGAAGAGCACTTCCACTGGGGTAACTTGTGGCTTGGGGGGAGGGGGGGGACTGAAGTCAACCAAAACACAGCAAAGGAGCGACTCGTCCAAAAGTCTCTCAACTACAAGCACACTGTTTTTCCAGGCCTGTTTACAGTGACAACACACATCGTTCATCAAAATCACCTCCAGTCATTCCTACCAGTCAAGACTGACCTTTAGGCATCTTTATGGCAATTTAATCCATGTTTTCCGGAATGTGGTCCCACTTTTCTTAAAGTCAAAATCAGAACAGATTCTTGATGATGTCTCAAAAACACAAGGAGGCGAAAATATGAACATGGATCTATAAAGTGCAAAACTAAAGTACTGACATTTCTAAGCAACTAAATATTTAAGATATTGTGTTGATTCCAAATACTGCAAGTTTCCTTTGTTGAACCTTCATTGTTGTTGTTTTTGCAAGGCACAAACTGGTCCACTGAAAACTTCTATATATTGCTCGACACTGTCATTATGACACTGAGTAGCTAGTGTTGTGACAAATATTTAAAGAAACAAAATATATATTTATATATATCCCCCCCTTCTTGATCTACGACTATTTTCTCTGTCTTTTTTCCCCTGAAACCAGCTGAGCTACTGTGTTTGTGCTTCACGAAAGCTACTCAGATGCCGGCTAGCAAATCTAGCTAGCTTTAAAACACAAGCTAATCATCAAGCGACCGGTAAAAACGAAATACGTTCTTAATGTAACAACGCGCTTGTCTATCATCGATGGAAACACTAACTTCTAAATATAGCTAGTCAACGTTCGTCGCTTAAAATTACTTGTGTGAGGTTTTACAGTTTAACAACACCAAAAAAAAAACACGACCGAAAAGCTAGGCTAGCGACCGAGCTAACTCCGACTAGCGTAGCTAGTTTTTGCTCGCGACTCGTTAGCTGGTAGCAAATAGTTTTAAAGGCTAATCCGCTTTTGTCTAGAAAGACAGTCCGAAACAACGCGAAATGCCCATGGTGGCTAATGCGACTCGTGTTGTGTATTTAAAAAGAGCAGATATGGTGGGATTCAGCGCGATCGGAATATTGGCAAGCGGTGCGATGACAGCCCATCAGTAATCATCAGTAAGCCCCCACTAGGCGCAGGAGAATGTACTTGCGCGGCTGTGAGGATATTCGGTGGGTTTGTTTAAGGCTCTCGAGTTAGCGAAGCTTCACCTCGATGTTATCGACACAAGCCATCGGGCAACACATTTTTTTTTCTACCGGTGCCAACAGCTAGCAAGCGCTGTTTCTGTTCGCAGTCCTCTACAGACTACACAGTCCTCCTCCCGTCATTACAACAGTTCAATACTACAGCACGGTGTCGCTCCAAACATCTGCCACTAGTTTCTCGGTCCTCAGTCCGCTCCAAATCCCCCAGTTCCGGTCCCACCACGAGCCGAATCCTGATTGATCCAAATCCGTAATACCACCTATCAGCGCCGAGTTCCTCCGAGTTCCGCCGGGTGCCGCCGAGTCTCTCTCTCCCTCTCTCTCTCTCTCAATCTCTTTCTTTCTCTGTCTCTCTCTCTCTTCTTCACTC
>JAOTQW010000032.1:12070683-12084572 GCA_026260075.1 Sisor rabdophorus | reverse complement strand
CGGTCTTTCTGGTATTAGTCCAACACCTTAACCACTAGGCCACCCCTTCCCCACTAGGCCATTTTAAACCCTGTACGCACAATAAGGTCTAAAAAGACAAAAAAAAACTTTGAATGTCCTGCACAAAGCCCTGACCTCAACCCCACTGGGATCATCTGGAATGCTGACTGGCCCCAGGCCTCCATTCTCTCGTCATTGCATAATCTCAGTAATACTCTTGTGGCATATTGTTCACAAATTCCCACAGCTAGGCATTACAATTTTGATAGTACTTCTAACAGATAATCACAGTTGTTTAAAAAGCATATAAAGGTGTTATACTTTATTCAGTCCTGTAATATAACATATCAGTCTATAGTCTGAGCTATAAAGAATTAAGCCCAGACTTTACTTAATATTCAGCAGTCATTGGCAGTGCTGTTGTGCTTCTGGTTTCATGAATGTCTTTCAATTATGTAAGTGCTTAAAACCAGAATTGTAGTGGATCATCTGCCTTTTTGGAAAACACTAAAAATAAAACATGAATATATTCGTATTTGGAATTGTATTTCGTGGACAGGTGGCATGAAAAAAATCCACACCATCCATATTACTATTCATCACGCTGTATTAAAGTAATTGTAAGTGTGTAGCATTAGAGCTGAATTTTATTACCCCGGAAAAAACTATTTCCTTTGAAACCATACACAAATATCCAAATACCTTGATCTTATTTGTGTGATATGCAAAATCTATACAAACGTATAGTACACTTATACTATAAACCAAACCAAAATATGAGTAGAAACATTTTATTTCACATTTTACAACATTAAGTACATGTATGTAGTGCTGTACACCCACAACAATCTTACTGTAGCTTTTGAAATTAAATTTAATTTGCTTAAATTTACCTAAATGACACTTGCACTATCATTATTAATTAGCGTTTTAAGAATATAACAATAAAGTAAAAAAAACTACCTGCAGTTCAGTGTACATTTCTGTGATTTGTATAAAATTATGGGTTATGAATACAGGTTATACAATTCAATAGAATCATTTGGCAGCGTAAACGGTTTGGCATTTGTAACCAAGACCGACAATACAATACATATTACAGCACGATTCAATACTTAAGATATCAGAACCAATATTTGAACTGAATTACATTTTTTTAACAACCAGAAAATAGAGAAAAAAACATTTTGATTTGTTTTTTTTTTACATAAGGTGTATGATGGTTCAACTAAATACATTAGTGGGCATATAAAAGATATCTATCCTGGCAGCTTTGTATTAAGTACATGACCACATATAAATATGTATTGTTTACTGTCCTGAAAAAGCCAGTAAAGCTTATGGAAATGTAAAACCTAATAATAAACCAGAGGTTATTATTAACAAATTACAAAATACACCAGATGCAGTGAGCACACAAAGGATGTGGAGTTACAACCTGTTCTTTACAGCACTTGTATATCAATACAACATTGACATGTTTTGATTGTATATTATATATAACCAGACATCAGTTTTAAGTAACAAGAAAATGATTATGTTTTTAATTTAAAAAGCTATTCAGATTTCTATACAGCCTTTCTGTCTGATATGATGATGTATGTGGTAAATATCCCGCAAAATTTGGTTCAATTTTTTATTTCTTGGTTGCAAAAATGTTCATTATATGTTTTCTTAGACATTTTTTTTGAAGATAGATTTTCTTTGACCGTCGCACCCCTACATTTTTACACATATATAACAAGTAAACATTCACAAGTAAGTGTAATATGGTGTGGTTTCTGCCATATTAAGCAACATAGAATGCACTTTTTAAAACTGCACTTAGTTGTTTTTTGTTCATATACTTCATTCACCTGGATTCTACAGTCCATTGATAAAAACAAAGCGTGAACTGACTATGTACAGAACATAAAATACAGCTTTAATTGGTTACGCTCCCCTAAAAAAAATAATTAAATATATTACCGAAAGCCGAGATCATTAGAATGTAGTACTACATCTTTAGCCTAGGTGCAGAGATTAGAACAAAGATTTGTAAACGTTTCACAGTACAGCAGGGGAATGTGTGGAAATGCTTGTGTTTGGCATAGATTATTATGCATTATTTTTGAGCTGTTCCATACACAATACTGACAGATGCAAATATTTACAAAATCTATGTGGTAATGAAATGCAGGTTAGTGCAATATGCTACTAAATAATACTAAATCCTTTCCAACCAAAATACACTATATGGCCAAATCGTGTCCCTAAATGCCCCATTTCATTCCCTGCCTTGGCCATCTTCTATTGGATATCAAAGACTGGTCTTGGAGATGGTTGGGCATTTGGCCACAGGAGTTTTTAATAGAGGTCTGGTGTTCCAGTCTGCGCTCCAGTTTATCACTGTTTATCATTTTAAGATATTTCGAATAGGAAAATACAAATTCTATAGCATACAAACACTTTCCAGAATACTATAGGTTTTCTATAGGGCAACACTTTGTGAAAAACTCCCACATGTATTTGATGCCTACCGCCATGTAATGTATTTTAAATAGTTTTTAAAAAGTAGGGTATCTGTAGCTCATTTAAGTAATGTTAGTCAGACCTTCAACATGAGAATAAATAGGAAAAAAAATATATAGCATGTGCTGAGATCTCAAATGAGGAAGCAAGGCTTGTGTTTCTGACAATACCGTAGTCTCAGTTCTCTCATACTTTAATCATGCTAAAACAAACAAACCTTAGTCAGTCCTATCCTAGCCCCATGGTTATTCAATTTTCAGGGTGACCTTCTCAATCCACTTTAAAAACCTGCTGACTCGAGTATATACTCCAGGATAGCTAGGGTTTCCACAGCCATGACCCCAAGAAATAATTCCTGTTAGTGTCCAGCGCCCGCCTTCACCCTGGCACACCAGCGGGCCACCACTATCTCCCTGGCAGCTGTCCACACGCCGATGGTTTGACAGGCTGCCAGCACAGAGCATGCGACCAGTAAAGCGGCTACCATAGCGTTTTTTGCATTTCCAGGATGGCAGCAAGGGAAGCCAGGCCTGCAGCAGGGTACGGGAGTATTCAGAGTCTTAAAGAAAAACATAGAAAGAAGACGGTTTGTTACCTTAATGCAATATATTTATACATTATATTTCTAATAAACTGAAAAACTAAATCAAGGCAGGATCTGGCATACCTGTGACTCCCCAGCCAGTGATGACGCATGCAGCAGGCCTCTTTGTTGTCTTGTCTCCATTAGTAGGAAGGCAGGCGGCGTTTGTGTGTGGATTGAAAGATACACAATTCCCAGCTGTGCCCTTTAGCCTCACCAAAGCAATGTCATACTCCCAGCCCTGGCTGAGGTACTTTTTGTGTATAATGATACGCTCAGGAGAAAGAGTGCGCTCAAAGTCGTCCCTTTCTTCTGTATGATAGTCTCCCAACTTTAAAACATATCGCGAGGGATCAGAGCCAAATCTAAAGAAAAGACAGGATATGGTGATATGTTAAAATTCGTGTTCTATGTTTACAACAAATTATAATATTAACACTAAAAATATTATGTGTGGAGATATCAGAATATTTTAGAACATGCCAACATGTCTTGTGCTGCCCTCTCTTGGCATGTCTTGAAAGGTTTTTGATACCCCTTGTAAATTGGTTTATGAAATGCATTCATTCATTTATCTCCTATACCTGCCTATTCCCTAGCTCGGGGACACAAGGGTCTGCTGGAGCCTATCCCAGTGAACATAGGGCGAGAGGCAGCGGTACACCCTGGACAGGTCGCCAGTCCATCGCAGGGTCATACACACTTACACACACTCACACTTACTCCTATGGGCAATTTAGAATTACCAATCACATAAAGCACATATTTTTGGTCTGTGGGAGGAAACCAGAGTACCCGAAGGAAACCCATGCAAGCGAGGGGGGGACTTTCAATCTCTGCGCTGAAAGACCCGGGAATCGAACCAACTTCTTGCTGTGAGGCAAATGTGCTAACGACTATGCCACCGTGCTGTTTATGAAGTTAAGTTTTTCTAATGTGGGCAGCACGGTGGTATAGTGGTTAGCACAGTCGTCCTACAGAAAGAAGGTCCTGGGTTCGATTCCCCAGGCAAGGGGTCTATCTGTTTACAGAGCACATGCAGAGTTTGCATATTCTCCACACACTTGCGTGGGTTTTCTTCCACAAAACAAAACTTGTTTTTCGCTGTCTGGCCCTGCGATGGACTGCCTTTTGCCCTATGTGTGCTCGGAAAGGCTCCAGCAGAGTATCGTGACCCCAAAGCTAGGAAATAAGCATGTATAGAACATGAAGTTTTTTAAAAACAACTTTCTCTGTGCATAAAGCATGATTTCTTAATAAATGCCAACAGTGATGATCTATTATGGAAACATTATATTGTGGAACAGAAATATACCATCTAGGAGTTTATCTTATTAACTTATCTATCTACCAATCCACCAATTACCATCTGAGAGGTGTGAGGTAGGCATGGAACCCACACAATCTTTAAACAGGCCCTTGTTGATCTGAAGGACTTACACGACCTCAGTTATTAGCTCAACACCGTAACCGCTAAGCTACAATTTGCCCTGCAAAATCCTGCGTATACATTTGCATTAATACTGCTGGGTTTTTCTGTTCTTGCACTCACACTGTAAGAACAGCCTCCACCCCTTGAAAGTTTTGATATTTGTCCTTGCTGTGTTGATTTCATTCAACCACACGGAGTTATCGTGCTGACGATACTTTTAAATTGATATCCAGAACACTATCAGAAAACAATGTCTATAAAAACCAAAGTCCTTTTAAAAAGAATGCTTTTCTTTGTAAGTATTTTTATAAACAGGGCGGTGCTTCTGTAATGGTTAGCAAGGTCGCCTCATAATAAGAAGGTCCTGAGTTCGAATCCCGGGCATATTCTCCCCACGCTTGCGTGGGTTTCCTCCGGTATTTCACTTTCCTTCCACAGTCCAAAAACATTAGGTTAATTGGTGACTCTAAATTGCTTATAGGAGTAAGTGTGAGTGGAAGTGGTTGTTTGTCTATGTGTGGCCCTACGAGGATTGGCGACCTGTCCAGGATGTACCCCCTGTCTCTCGCCCTATGTGTGCTGGGATAGGGTCAGCAGAAGCGAGAATAAGCGAGCATAGAAGATGAATGAATGAATATATGACACCATAGTGTTTTAATGTGAAACATTTTACCTCTTGAAACAGTGGGCAGCAGTGATGATCCAGCATGAGTTGATGAGTGTGGCTCCACACAGTGGATGGTTTCTTTTGGACTGAGACTTTAACCACAAGGACACCTGCCATGGCCAGTCCCCTCTGGGGGAAAAGCACTCAGATAGTTAATAAATAACTCTCTAAAATAGACAAGATTCAGTTAACCTGAGCTTAGTCTAAAAAGCAACAAGAAGATTTTGGATTTGATCAGTGTGACAGGAAACATATTATTTCTTCATATTGCTGTGGATCCTGGCAATTAAAAGATCATTTTTCAATTCCAAACACCAGCAAGTTGCTCAGTTAAATAAAAATAAATAAATGTAAGTCGCGCTGAATAAGAGCGTCTGCCAAATGCAGTTAATGTAAATGTAAAAGTAATAAGTTATATTATGTATACAATATATTAAGTTAAATATTCTGCAATAGACTTGTGTCCTGTCCAGGCTGTACCTCTGCCTCTCGCCCTATGTGCACTGGGATAGGCTCCAGTAGACCCTCATGACCTTGAGTTCGGAAATTAGCGGGTATAAAAGATAAATGAATGAATGATTTTAAGATTATTAAATATATTTCTATGCTTAGAATTTTCTTTGTATAGGAAAGAAAACAAGGGCAGATATTTTTGTTTTTTTAATTCAAACCTGGCTTAATGGTTAGCACTGTTGCCTCAAAACAAGAAGGTCTCAGGTTCGATTCTGGTCTTCCTGTCTGGGGTTTGCATGTTCTTCCCGTGCTTGCATGGGTTTACTCTGGGTTCTCTACTTTCTTCCCACAGTCCAAAAACATGTACATTAGGTTGTTTGATGACTCTAAATTGCCCATAGAAGTGAGTGTGAATGTGTGAGTGTGTGTGGCCCTGTGATAGACTGTGACCTGTCCAGGGTGTAGCCTTCCTGCCTTTCACCCTTAGAAAGCTAGGATAGGCTCCAGCAGACACCCATGACCCCTTAATTAGGTAATAAGTGGGCTAGAAGGTGAATGAATGAATGAATTTAAACCTTGTACTTTGGTAATAAAACTTGAAAATAATTCTAGAGAGAAAAAATATGTCAAAAACTAGGTTTTTGATATTTTTTTGCATTGTGCAATACAGTTTACAGTTTACTAGCTAAAGCCCTTAAAGCAAGTTACCTGAGTGACTTGTCTCCACCGACGATCCGCCTCCTGCGGCGCTGTGTGTTGGGCCTCAGGCCACATGACTGGGTTACTATTGTGCTGTCAGATACTGGCTGAGACACATAATCACAAATGACCCCTGCATCCTCACTGTGCCTGCAGTTATGTTTGTCTGACCCATCGGCTGAACACTCTCCCAGAGACGACTCTGTTCCCACACACCTCACATTGTCAAGGTGGATGGGACCCTGACCCTCACCAAAATAAGCCATGGAGCGACCTTTAGATACTCCACTGTTGGAAGAAACGGCAGTATTTAATGAAAATATAGGAAAAATTATCATAATCAAGCAAGACAGACTAATCTACTATCTGACCATATTTCCATATAGCTTGCTTTTTCTTTTGTAATGTGTAGTAAGGGACTCACACGAAGCCCAGTTGCCTACACACTACAGCAGCGTTGATATCATTCCAGCCATCATCACACACACTGCCCCATTCGCTGTTAATAAAGACTTCAACTCGACCCTCTTTTCGGCTTTCTCCATCCACCAGTCGTACCAGGGGACCTGCAGGCACAGCATGTCCACACTCGTTTAGTTGTTTTTCAGGCTATGACTTTAAAGTACTGTGTTAACATTTAAAAAAGAATTTGTTAAAAAAAAAACATGGTGAACTAATTGGGTTGTTGTTAATAATGCAAAAGAAGAAAAAAAATCTACTGAGCCCATGTACTCACACTCATAATAAAAACTGTGTATCTCAGATACTACCTCCTGTGATGTCGGTTAAGTGAATAAGATTCATGCTAAGAGTATAAGGAGTTCAATTCTTATTAGGGCTTGACAGATGAATAAAATGAAAAGTTTTTTTTGATTATGACTAAAACTGGCAACCCGGTGGCAAATTGGTTAGCATGGTCGCCTCACAGCACGAAGGTTCCTGGCTTTCTGTGCAGAGTTTGCATGTTCATCCCGGGTTCAAAAACATGTACACTAGGTTGACTGGTGACTTTGAATTGCACATAGGAGTAAGTGTGAGTGTGTGTTTATGTGTAGCCCTGCAATTCACTGGTAACCCCTGTCTCTCGCCCTATGTGCACAAAGGATAGGCTCCAGCATACCCCCGTGATCTTGAGTTAGGAAATAAGAGTGTATAGAAGATAATGAGTGAATAAATAACTAAAACCATAACTAAAATATATTGACATTTTTAAAATATGATGTAAGATAGTAATATTATTCATTCATTCATTCATTCATCTTCTATACCTGCTTATACCCGAACTTTTCAGGGTCACAGGGGTCTGCTGGAGTTTATCCCAGCGCACATTGGGCGAGAAGCAGGGGGACACCCTAGACAGGATGCCAATCCATCGCAGGGCCACTCACACACTCACACTCACATTCACTCCTATAGGCAATTTCGAATCACCAATCAACCTAATGCACATGTTTTTTGACTGTGGGAAGAAACCGGAGTACACGAAGGAAACCCACGTGAGCGCGGGGAGAACATGCAAACTCAAAAAGACCCCGAGCCTGGGATTCGAACCAGGACCTTCTTGTTGTGAGGCGACCGTGGTAACCACTGCACCACCACTGTAATATTATGTTTGTGAATAAATCTGTTTGTGTTTAAACAAAACCTAAACAAACTGGTTCACTTGATGGTCTGACTGATACTTGTCGTTCACTGATCTCCTTTTTGGCATGTCATTACAGCGGTGTGTGTGTATCAAAATGATAAACAATCTTCTTTAACATGCAGTACTGATATAATTGAACGCAGCTCCACATTTAATTCAATCATCTTATGTTTGTGTGGGTTATATGTTTTATGTGTTATAAGGCATCATATGGTTGAAGATTTAAGGATTTAAAGATATAATGTTTTCTCATGTTTGATAATGTATGGTAATGATGAAATTCACACTGCTTATGTTAAACACATGATAAGAAATGTTTTTTACACCTTGAATTCTTACTAAAAAAGAGCCCTTTGAGGACTCCTAAAATTTACCTGAGACTGGAGGAACTGCAGTGATGTCATCAGTATTTTTGACCCTCTCACAGCGTACAGCCACATCTTCACTGTGGGAGCAATCATGGCGTCCCCACTCTGCATGGCTGCACTCCAGCAATGAGCTCTCTCCCCCAACGCACCTCACTTCATCCAACAGTATAAGTCCTGTTCCTTCTCCGTATTCGGTATCTGGAACTATTTCAGCATGCCCTCTGTTAAACAAACAGCTTAATTACCAGAGAATAATCGGATAAACATTTTATGGCACTGCTTTGAACTGGAAGACTACTAAACTTTCATAACCACACACTATCAGTGACAAAATGTGACCTCTATTTTTTCAATATTTACAGTCATGGCATAAAATAACATTAACAACATAAAAGAAAGGAAAAACTATTATGAGCAACATTTAAAGCGAAATATATGCAAATTAGTCAGAAACCTTGAAAATCGAAAACCCAATAGAATGGCTTCAATGTTATTCACTTCTTTAGTACACATACAGAAAATAATCGTGAAAATTATTGTTGTCTCTGGTGTAAATAGCTAATTCTGTTGAAACCTTTGCACAGGAGAAGTGTAACTGATAATCTGCTGGCCAATTTAAATAGACAATCATAAACGGTAGGGGGCAGCAAACACCTGCAACACTAGAAAGCAGGAAAGCAGGTATGCATGAATTCTCTATACCCACCTAAAGCCTAGCTGCCGACACACCACCTGGGCATGCTTTTCTGTCCAGCTATCATCACACACTGTGCCCCAACCTCCAGCGTGGTAAATCTCCAAGCGTCCCTCCCATGGAATATCTGCTCCCACCAAACGCACTGCACCGTCTATAACACAGGTTCACACACCAGCTTTTACAATCACATCATTAAATCATGTGACTAAATGTACTTAAATATTTAAGCACAGATTTGTTTCTGTATCTTCTACCGACTTGTTGAAATGATGTAGTGCATCACTGTGGTTTATACAGTTGAATCTTTCGCATAAAGACCAGGATAAGTAGAGGGTGACTACTACAAAGGGATGATTCTATTAGGTTTATGCATTTAGCTCTAAATGTTGCTAATACATAAGTGGATATGAAAAAAACGACATACAGTATATCCAATCAAAGATTGTGGTGGTAAATCTGGAACAGGAAACTGACTGATACAGTAAACTGTAAGCAACAGGCAGAAATCTAATCTTTTGGGCATGTCAGTACAAACAATGAAGGACTCTATAAACACATTCGGTTGCAAATAAAGTCCACATACTTGCCTGCATGCATATACTGCTGGCAAGCGCAGAGAGAACATGCAAACTCCGTACGTAATAGCTAATTGAACCCGGGACTTTCTTGCTGTTTGGCGACCGTGCTAACCACTATACCACCCTGCCGCCCCTTTATTATTATTAGCTTATTTTGCCATATATTACATATTTGATTTATGATTCATAAAATCTTTCACCATGGTAAACTAAAGCAGCTATAGTGTAATATAAACAGGTGGTTGCCTTCACCTGTGTACGGGTTACAGGAAACTCCCGCATCCTCCATGTGGTCACAGTTGTGCTGACCCCAGGGTGTGTGAGGACACTCCTCCAGAGAAAGCTCATTTCCTGTGCACTGTACCCCGTCCAGCAGGATGGGTCCAGCTCCCGGGCCAAAATGAGACCACGACCACGCCTTTGGCACACCACTGTATTCACCAATAGAAAATTATTCTAAGTCACAACGGTTATATTGTCATTTCGACTGTCTATACTGCAGCAGTTGCAGTACATAGTGTACATATTGCAGTTCAGGAAGACATGCATTTATAAATCAGACTTTCCATAGCATAACATGCTAATGTACAAAATTAAATAATAGTATGTGTTTCTGTGTTTTCCAAAGTTGTACTATATCTGACGCGTAGTATGAACAGAAGAAACTAAAGGTTCTCTCTCTTCATCATCATTCATTTAACACAGAAATCCTCCTGCAACCATTTAATCATTCATTACAAGCTCTGCCTTATTCATATTAATAAAGTTTACTCACACACAATAACATCCAGTAAACATGAATAGGAAAAGCACAAAAAAAACCCAACCCGGTTCAAGAAGTGTGCACAGCATTTTTTAAGGGCCATGTGACCTGATTGAAATGATCACAAATTCAAAGGCAATCTGTAAAGTATTTATCGAACACCTGCCATTATGTTTTACCCAATAAAGTCTTACTCTTACTTTGGGATTGTCTTGACATGTTTGGGTTTCATCAGACCTCTGGAAACAATGAAATAGAGCCAGGGTTGTCACTACTGGTGTAAAAGGTTGTGACAATTATAAGGTCCCCCCGACTCCTCAGGAGACTAAATCTAGCAGTTCTACTATTTTAAATGGAGGCACACAAAAGTATTTTTTCAGGGGCCCCTTGAATTTCCTAAATACGGCCCTACCCAGACCCAATCTAGCAATCTAGTTGGTTGCTTAGGGCCTTTGTGGCCACCAGGGGGCCTCCAAGAGTACATAAAAAGGCAGATTATTTTACTTTGATATATTTTTTTAGCTATTATGTCAATTGACAGTGGTACTTGGTACAGTGGGACAGTGGTGGTATACAAAAATTCAATATTTATTAAAAAAACAAAATGCAAATATAGTATGCAAGATGCATTAAAGGTTAAGCATTGGTATATTGTAAGCAACAAAGCTAAAACAAAAAAATTAATTGTTTATCAATGTTAGATTTATGAATGTTTTAGATTAAGAGTGTGCAAATAAACAAGAATTGACAATAATTTGTCAAATTGACAGCATCAAGGAGCCCCAAAAAATTCTGCTTAGGGCTCCCAAGGGTGCTTAGGTGCAAGACCCCTAAACAATCAAATTCCTCATTTAAATATGTCAATTCAATTGTTGATGGGCATGACTTATGAAAAGATTTTCAAAACATTACCATGAATACCATCAATATATGTCATGCAGAACTTTAAGTATGATGCAAATGATGCTGTTTATTTATAAAGCAGCACTTAGCCTTTTAGATACTGTAGGAGTCCAACAACATACTACATCTGCCACTTTTATTCAACTTCTGGTTCTCATGATTACTATTCATAACATGAATTAGGTGGGGTTAAAAGATTAGGGGTTTTTTTCCCCATGAGAAACAGCTTTTGTCTTGCCACCCTACCCTATAGCCCAGCCATGTCAAAAATACCAGAAACTGTTGTCCTATGCCAGAGTAAAGATAGTTTAAAGAAAGACCTGCTAGCATAGTAAATCACTGCTCCTTACCCAAGTCCCAGCTGGCGACAGACCACCTCAGCATCGATGTCATCCCACTGGTCATCACAGACTGTACCCCACTGGCCATTATGATACACTTCCACTCTTCCCTCAAAATCTTCCTGGCCTCCCACCAGCCTTAAGGGCGTACCACTTCCTAAAACACAAAGCAATTAGCAATAAAAACACCTGCAGATGGGACATCAGCCACCCGGAAAACGTCAAACCTGACTAAATGCATTAAAAGTGTTTTTTAAATAAATATTATTAATAAAGTATACTATTTAAAGCAAACAAGCCCAAAATAATAAACCACACACATTTAATAACCCATCAAGCGCTGTCTTCCCATTATAAAAGGCCTTATGGAAGGTGCTTAATGTGGCTTAATGAATAAAACTATCATTTTTAAACATACCAAACTTTTAAACATACCAAATTCTAAAAAAATATAAAAGGTGTTGCATTTTTATTATCTCCTTCTCTGTAAATAGTACACTTTATCAATAATTTGTTTATTACTTTTGATTTTATATTTAATGCATTAGGCCATGTTAAGCTTTTTTACGTTCAGTGTTTTGGAAATGAGTTTCACTGAAAGAGTAAACTTTTTTTGCGGCATGTGTAAGTAAAGACCATCATAGGAAACTCTGCTCTATATATGCTACAATTGATGCTCTTATTTAAATAACCAAAAAAATCGATTCTCTTTCTAGAATCTAATTCCACTTACATTTGCATTTGCTTATATACAGTGACATATAATAGTATCATGTTCAAAATTTAACCAGTGAACTACCACCTACCCAAAAATTTCTAAAGCTGCCCCTGAAACAGGAAGAGGAGGTGGGGCCGGTCAGAACCCAGGCCTGAATCTAACCCGGGTCTTCGGTGCCCAAAATGTCTCTAAATTTGAACTGTCCAAAAATATTGTTTGGAAAATAAAAACCCCTTCCACCCACAAGCTTTTTTGTGTTTTGTTCCCTTATCCCAGGCAGATGAGTCTACACACACACACATACACACAAACACACAGACAAAAGACATACTAAGTAAGTATAGTCTTCCTGTCACGCTTTAATGAAAGCAATAGATCTAAAAAAAAAAATGAATAGGTTTGCCAAGTATAAAACTGGCGAGATGCTCTACTTCTAAGATTAAGTTAAAATCCACTTAGGATACTTTTATCTAACCAGAGAGATGCTGATACTCACTTACAGATCGATCTAAAAAGAAAGAAAAGTAAAACTAAATCTCATTTTAACTGTTTGTGGTTGTAGAAATATCAATATAAAGTAAGGTGTCCCACCCTTTGGTGCAGCACACACCACCCCAGCTTCATTTCCATGATTACAGTCACCAGAGACAAACTTCCTGCCCCGGCACTCTAACAGAGAGTACTCATTGCCACGGCAGCCAAGTCGTTCGTAGTGGAAAAGACCGGAACCAGGACCAAAGTAGGAGTGCTGGAGCGCAGTACCAATTTCACTGAACAGCAAAAGGCAGGTTAATAACACTTCTTTATTTAATAATATTTTTTGTATTATACAGTCATTAAAATGACTATGGAGCAACTATGAAGGTTTATACCCAAAACCAAGCTGTCGACAGATGACACTTGCATCTCTGTCAGTCACGTGTGTATCACAGACAGTCCCCCACTGACCATTCAGGTAAACTTCAAGACGGCCACTCTTGTTAGACCCTCCTCCCATCAGCCTCGCTGCACCTGAAGAAGTAGAAGATAATTTATGTGTAAACATTTTACTGCATACACAGTATGTCACAGAATTGAGTACATCTGTACATTTCTTAAGGATGGCAGAGTTTGCATGTTCTCTCCGCAACTGCGTGGGTTTCCTCCGGGTACTCCGGTTTTCTCCCACAGTCCCAAAACATGTTTATTTGGTCGAATGGTGACATTAAATTGCCCATAGGAATGAGTGTGTGTGTGGTTGTGTGTGTGTGGCCCTGCAATGGACTGGCGACCCTGGGACTCAGAGTTCTGGATTAAGCGGGTATAGAAGATGAATGAATGAATGAATGAACATTTCTTGTGAACACTAAAGAAACTCGCTTGTGTAACAGTGTAAATTTGCTATCCTATTAAAAAAACTCGACACACAGCTATTAATGTCTAAACCCCTGGTAACAAAAGTGACTACACCCCTAGGAAGAAATTCCAAATTGTATCCTTCTTCTCCTTTCGGCTGCTCCCATTTAGGGGTCACCACAGCGAATCACCTGTC
>JAOTQW010000032.1:12021017-12039077 GCA_026260075.1 Sisor rabdophorus | reverse complement strand
CCCAGGACCTTCTTGTTGTGAGGCGACCGTGCTAACCACTGCACCACTGCGCCGCCCAAAAATGTAATGCAAAAAATATAATGAAATAATCACTTTATAAGTCTGAATAACTGTACAAGTATAACATAAGTATTATAATTCAAAGTCTGCTACCTTGAAATTCGAGCAGGCTTCTTGCAGCTGGATGATGTGGTGACTTTTATGTGTCCCAAACACCACACAGAGAGAACACACAGCAGCCTGGTCATCCAGGCAAAACAGCTTTTGTTCCTCTCTGTGCTCTTGACACTTATAGGAAAGCGGGTCCTGGGTCAGTTCGATAAGCGTGTGTCCTCTCAGACGTTCCTTGTGCTGATGGTGAAGAGTGTGAGCAGAGCACAGTGAAGCGTCACAGTTTAGACAGCTTTTCATGGCCACTGAAGATCTCTCGATGCACTGATCACAGGTTGACGTGCTGACATGTTGTACCTTTTGCTCCAGATCTTTGTTGATTTCAAGCTTCAGGTCAGGTGCAAGAAAGATCTGGCATTCTGGACAGAACCGAGGCCCTGTTTTTGAGCTTTCCTCATCCTCGTTCCAAACAATAAGAATGCAGGAGTGACAGAAGTTGTGTCCACATGGGAGACAGATAGGTTTTGTGAATACATCCGCACAGATAGGACATGTTAATGCTTGGTCTTTAACCTCCATGTCTACACTTGCTGAAGACCCTCCAGTGAATGGTCTGTGCTGGAGTTCCATGAATGTTTCAGAGCTGAGGCTCAGGTTTCAGTGCTGTTGTGTGATGCATGGATCACTTTTCAACAATTGGTGTTGCAAAATATTTCAAAAGCAATATAGTAGCTGTAACAAAACTGTTGGTGTAAAGGGTGCAACTCAACTGTAATTATTTCTTTCTTGTGTAAAACCAATAATAAATAAAGTAATAATAAAAATAAAATAATAAATAAATAAAAAAATTAAATTTAATAAAAAAAAAAAAATAATAATAAACTTAAGTACCAAATTGTTATCAAAGAAACAACAATAATTATGAACAACAACAAAAATAAATCATTTCTGATGGGACATTGTTACTGGGTTTTACATTCATTGATCCATCGTCTATATCCGCTTATTCCCAAACTCGGGATCCCAGTGCACATAGGTCTGGAGGCAGGGGTAAACCTTGGACAGGTCACCGGTCCTAAAAGGGCACACACACACAGTTCTAGGGGGAAATCACCAATTAACCTAATATACATGTTTTTGGACTGTGGAAGGAAACTGGAATACCCGGAGAAAACTCAACAAGCGCAGAGAGAACATGCAAACTCTGCACAGAAAGACCTAAGAATCGAACCCACTACCTTCTTGCTGTGAGGCGAACGTGCTATTCACTACGCCTGGGTTTTCATTTATCTTTAAAATGTAAAATGAGTAAGTGAATGCTGAATACTACTAATTAGACAATGGATGTTGACAATCTTTCGTCGAGCTTAATTTCGATTTTTATGATTTATAAACGTACAGTAAATTTGAATTTAGCTTCTTTTTTTGTTGTCATGGTAGGATTCACTTCTGGCATATCTACATCTAAGTACAATTTATTCTCTGAGAAGCCAGTGTACTGGATTGGCCCATAGGAGTGAGCATGATTGTGGTCCTGCGATGGTTTGTGTGTATGCGGCCCTGTGATAGACTGGTGACTTGTCCAGTTTGAACCCTTAACTTTCAAGCAGTGTCAGCTTCAGTAGACTACAGAAGCTTAATCCTGAATAGAAATAAGCAGGTATAGACCATAAAGTATTTAACACTAGGGGGCGACGAACATATTTTCAGACTTAATAGTAGCGTAGAAAGAAACCCAGAAGAAATGCTTAGTGTTTATAGTATTGGCGCGAATGTGTGAAAAGAGGGCAGTGGGTAGAATTTAATTCAATCTGTTTGTGGTTAAAATATCGTTTTATGTCAGATGGGATATAAGATCCTAGTTTATTTTATCGCGATTTTGTTTCCTAGGTGGCGAAGTGAGTTTATTAACGATAAAACGAAGAGGAATATCCTCAGATCAGACGCTGCCTTATGTTAACTTTTCCCAAACTACAACAGTACTGAATAAAGTTTATAAATAAAAGTTTAACACATGGTCTCGAACTAGTCTATAATGTCGAAAATCAAGTCTAGGAAAAACATTGTAAGTACTAATAATTAACGGCTAAGCTTATTTTTGAACGCTTGGTTTGATGCTATTGGAGACAAACCACTGAAATATTATTCAGTAGTGAATTATAAACTATTATTTCTTTTTCCTGTTGCAGGTAAGCAGTGGAGCGCAATCAGACATTTCCAAATTCTTCCCCAAGGTAAATGATTACTTTTTATATGAGCATTATACATCAATAAGTTATACATCAGCATGTAAATGAGTTTTTATTGGTGTTATTTTTGATTGCAAGATCTGGACAATGATTAACTAACTAATGACACCAGCTGTCCGGACAGATAAAGTGTTACATTTATTAGTTGATGTATTTATTTATTGTCTTTTTTTAACTGCTTTATCCTGGACAGGGTGGAAGAGGATCCGGGTCCTGTCCCCGAAATGTTGAGGTGGGAGCCGGTCCATTCTCAGACACAATACACATAAAAAGGATTTAAATACACCTCTGCCTTGAATCCGATTACCAGTGTGATTTTGTGTGGTGCAAAATAACTGAGAAAAGCCTAGAGAAAACGTACAAAGACAAAGCAGTTCATCTCTACATGATTTATTTAGGGGTCCTGATAGTCTTACCTGACAACCAGACTTAGTAGGAAGTCTGGACACCATTGTAGCTCCTATCAACCAGGATATTTCTGATTCAAATGAAGAAACGAATCAAATGTATTTTATTTTTATTTTTTTATTTTATTTTTACACATGATTATGGATTTATTTATTCATTCTTCTATACCCGCTTATTCCCAAACTCGGGGGTCACGGGGGAAACCCACGCAACCACGGGGAGAACATGCAAACAGTAAGACCCGGGAATCAAACCCATGATCTTCCTGTGAGGCGAATGTGCTAACCAGCAAGTAAACTTTTGAATGTGAAATGTTGAAGGTTTTTTCCCTCTTTAATTTATGCACAGATAGTGTGTGCATCTAAACAGGAACCTGAGGTCTATAATTATTATTATTACTACACTGAAATCGCTGATATAATGTGAAAGTTAATTTAGATAATAAATCTACAGGACCTTAGAAACAGGGCAACATAGTGGTGTTATTCTTTCTTTTTTTAAATAATAAAATAAACATAAAAATAACTTGATATTTAAATTTTTTCTATTTTTACAGATACTACCAAAATCTCCAAAAAAAGGTACAGCTATACATACAAACCTAGACGTCTCCAACATAATGAAGACCTGTGCCAGGCCAGACACAAGGTTCCCACTCTTACCCTTAGCCATTCCTGAGACTCCATGCAGTGACTCAACACAGCCTTTTTCAGGGGCATTACCTGTGGCTAGTAGTCCTCGTTCCAGAGACATAACCTGCAAGACCAACATTTTGTCCAGCAGGTTGCTTCAATTACAGAACAAGATGAGTCCAAAGTCTGGGGACACTTTTAAAGCAGACTTTTCTCTTGACCATTGCGGATCAGTGAAACGGCTAATGGGTGGTTTAAAGAGTGAACAGAAAGCCAAGCGCCCCAGAACAGGACAGACACATAAACGTTTGGAACAGCAATCCAGCTCAGATAAAGATGACTTTCTACAGGTTATTTGTGCAACTTCTGATTTCAAAGATAATAAACCTATGAACAGCTTTTCAAAGGTCACTGAGAAAGAAACTACCAAAGCTGAGAAGAACAAATCACTACCAGAAAATGTGACGTGCGCAAAAGGGATTGGTGCAATTGGGTCGATTACTTTATTACCAAAAGTCAGCTTGATTGATGACGAAAAGGAGAACATTCCTGTTAGTACAAAGCCAATCATTGACTTAACTAAAACATCTCATGACAATCAGTCGGATCTCTTGGTGTCCTACACATCATGGTTAGGCAACAATGATGTTGGTAAAAAAGATGACGTTTTCGTTTGTGTAAATGAGAAGGAATCAAAGCTAGTGATGAATTGTTTTGACAAAGAGGCAAAACCGGGTGATAAAGAAACCAGGGCTGATGATGAGAGCTTCAGTTTACTGGAGGACAGCTGGTTTGACGATCCAATGGAGCAAAATCATGAAGCGCCTGAACATAAAAAGACTAAAATCGAGTATGTATTTTTTTTTGGTTTGTATATGTAAAGCGAACAATTACCCATTTTATGCTTAGGGTTGTAATGAATTACATTAAATTTACAAAATAGTGCTATTGAATTTCTGTTTCTTTTTGGTCAGGAGGAATTCTGATGAGCAGAAAAGTTATTCTTTAATCTAAATCACAGGTTTATCAGGGTTTATCACAGGCATGTTATTGTGTGGTGGATACCGGACATTCGCGACATTTGATTTAGGGATGAAGTCATTAGGGTTTCAAAACTTTAAAACAAAACTTTTTTACACTTTAAAAGTCTGAGACAAATTTCATTTCATGAAATTCTTTAAAAAGGTAAAGTCTTTTAAGACAGTCATTTAATACGTTTGTCTTATTAACATTAAAAGCCCATTTGTTGAGTAACCCTATTCATTGTATCTAACACGAACTGGTCTTATTTTAGTTCATTCCCAAGTCACGGGGGTCTGCTTCTGCCTTTCCCAGCATCATAGGGAGAGAGGCAGGGGAACATGGACTGGTCGCCAGTCTATCGCAGGGCCACACATAGACGAACAACCACACACTCGCACTTACTCCTATAAGCAATTTAGAATCACCATTTAACTTTATGTACATGTTTTTGGACTATGGGAGGGAAGCCATGCAAGTGCAGGGGGGCATGCCAACTCCACACAGAAAGACCCTTTTCCTGGGAATCAAACCCAGGACATTCTTGCTCTACAGCAACAGTGCTAACCAGTACACCACTATGCCGCCCTGTTAATGAAAATTAATCATATCGCTTTAATTAATTTGAATGTGTAATGCTTTGCTGCTATTGTCTACCAGTTTTTACTATACTGTTATGTATCTCTTTTAGAAAGAAGAGAAGTATTCCTGAGCATGTTATTCTGTGTTCTGGACTCCATAACCGTTATTGGGTTCTAGATGTGCAAGAAACCAATGGCCCCCAAGGATACACTGAGAAGCATTTAACCATCACTTCCTCTAAATCATCATATCCTACAGAGACCTGCATTCTAAAGGATGGCTGGTAGAAAATTTTATACCGTAGTTTTAGAGGGACATTTAGGGCCTGCTTTTTGTTGTTTAGCATTTTAATACTATATTTTTGTCATTTGATTATTGAAGGGAGGATACTTCCGTTGCTGTGGGGGACATTATTCATCTGGAGGGAGAGTGTGTTTCTGGATTATGGGTGATCGACAGGAACTACGGTTTCCTGGTTCTTTTGCCTGATGTGCTTATATCGGGAACCAGTATAGCTAACACTGTCCGCTGTATGAGACGTGCTGTACTTGGTGAAAAGTTTAAGGTAAGATTAGGGTTTGCCATAGTAACCTGATTTATATGGCATATAGGGGGAAAAAAATCTGTTTCATTTGTACCGCAATTTGTGTTGTTGCGTTGGGTTTTAGGCAAGTCCACAATTTTTTTCCTGGTGCTAGAATGCCTTAATCTCTACATTTGGCGGTGAATATTTAACAGTTTTATACATGTAAAATAAATCAATGTTTTATTTCCAGAGTGTGGATGGTGGAAGCAGGCAAATGCTGAATGGGACTATAGTCCACGACATATTTCAAAAAGCAGCCATGTCATTAGACTTTTCTCCTGAAAAGCTTGAAAAACTGGCCAATGAAGCCCTGCTTAGCCCAAACTACCTTGGACAGATGTAAGAAACGTTATTAAATTAATATTGATCTTGTCACACCTTATAAGATGTAATCACATGTTTATGCTTGTGTTTGTTACTATATACCCAGTAAATGGGTTGTGTACTGGAAATGCCTCATGATATGGTACATGGTTCACAATACAGTATATCGTGATATATTGTTAAATATATTGAAATACAATTGCAATACTTAAAAAAAAAATCTGGACGCACCACAATTTTTTTCTTTTGGTCATACTTATTTTTTAAACAATTGCAGTATGTGTTGGCAATAACTACAGGAATGGATGTGCTTTGACACACAGGGAGTTCCTTAAATATAAAAATAAACATAAATCAGTTGTATCAATAGTAAAGGTTAGAATATTGCCACAAGATTATTGGAAAAAAATATATTAATAATGCACATTTTTTGACCAGGTACAGTCTGAAACTGACTCAAGCAGATATGAAGCAGGAATTGGAAGAATATCTTCCTGCAATTGCAGAATGGGCCAAAGACTACCTCCACACCTCTCATCAGACTAGGCAGAAACGGCTTACCTTGAAACTGTGAGCGTTTTAGTTGTGTTTTATTAGCAATAAACATTAATAGAGATCAGAATTACTTTTTAAAAATGTATTTTTGTTAGTAAATATAGTTTTAAAACTAAAAAATACCTTAACATCTTTGTCTTTTTTCTTGGTGGTATTTTCATGCTTTTTTTTGTTCTCAGCCCCAGTGATGGAACCCTCAGCCGACAGGACTCAGAATGCAGCCTCGCTGTCACTGATTTTGTGGACATTGAGGAGAACATCTGGTCTCCAAGGTTTGGTCTGAAGGGTAAAATTGATGTGACAGCAGGGGTTAGGATACATCGCCGAGGCAGGAAGCACATAGACAAGATTGTACCCTTGGAGTTGAAGACGGGCAAGGAATCTAACTCTATTGAGCATCGTAGTCAGGTAAAAAAAAAAGAATTGTGGATGTGTTGAGTCAGACAAGATGAAAAGCCTGGAAAGCTTAAAAACAACTGCATAAACACTATGCATAGATAATACAATATTCATAAAAATCCTTCAAAGGATAATAAGCAGCCATAAAAAATTAAAATGAACGAATAATAAAAAAATAGCTGTTGATAACCTTATTCTGAAATACTTGCAGTAATGTTGATCCTTACAAACATTTTTCTCTAGGTTATTTTGTATACTCTTATGAGCACCGAAAGACGTAGTGATGCAGAGGTGGGTTTTCTTGTCTACTTAAAGACTGGCAATCTACACCCAATAGTGGGCAACCACATGGACAGAAGAGGTTTGTTTTGTTTTCATTACCAAATAATTATGCAAGCCAGTGACCACGTGTAAATAATGAATTGTTTGGCTGTTTTAAAGGTGTAACATGTAGTTAACAGGACTTCTTGTAATAATTTGGCATCATGGAGCAATAAGACTTAAAAGTAGTACCACCTCAACTATCTGATGGTTGTGAGTTCAATTCTTGAGCCTTTTATCAAGCCCCCAAAGCTGGCCTACATAGTTGTTTAAGATGAAACAACTATGTACATTTATTTAATTTACATTAAATTAAATAAATGTAAACTTTGGATGAGGGCATTTGCTATGTTGGATAAGATGCAGTTACATAAAAGAGAGGCCTCTAGATGCTAATACTCTAGTATGTCATTCATCATACGAAGATTTGTTTTCTTCTTTTTTTTCACAGAGCTGATCAAACTAAGGAACTCTCTGGTTTATCATATTAGTAGGAGTCTTACCAAGTTAGATGGCAAGAGCCAAATGGCGTGTTTACCTGAAGTTATTTCTGACCAGCAGACCTGCAAGTACTGCCCGCAGAAAAGAAACTGTGCACTTTACTACAGGTACAATTCTATATAATGAAATTTAGGATGAAATAATAACTTCTAACTCGCATTGCAAATTTAATTTGATTTCTCTGTGGACCTTGGATCTGTCCTATTTCAAGAAAACATTCCGGCAGTAGGTTGTAGGCTATTGAGGCCTTACAAACTGCAGCTGCAGAAAAAAAGCAGCTCAGGACATGTAGTTGTGTATTTAATTTTATACTCTTTGGTTCATTGTCACACTGAGCAGGATACATCAATAAACTCTAGATAAGACTCAAGACATGATTACAAATGTCTGCAAACTCTGAATTCGAATGCACATTTATGCTGTGAACTGAGATGTGGCAACTGTAAAGATAGTAAGTGAAGACTTTGTATGGATAAAATATTAATTTTGCCTAAAGTACGAGAGGGTACAAGAAGTATGAATCTGTGCAAGTATGTACATGTGTTCATACTGTATACTTATAAAAGATCATAATTATGGCATAGCGGTTCCAATGTTCATATAAAATATTTGTGATAAAAACCCCTACCATGCATAAACCCATGTCCTTTCATCTGTTTCCAGAGCTGTGGAAAAAGCTCCAGGTTCATGTCCTCCTGATGATCCTCAGACTTTCCTACAGCTTGAAAGTGAGCATCTAAACCAGCTTCACCTGCAGTACTTTAGTCACTGGTTGCTGCTTTGTAGCTTGGAGGCCTTGACCATGGAGAGCAAAGGAGGACGTCGCAATATCTGGCTTCAGTCTGCACAGGAGAGGTTAGAGTAGAGATATTATTGTAATCCTTTTAGTTACACCTATAATGGATGTAATACTATGTCAGTTATAATTGTTACATTATTATCAGTTAAATGCTTCTGTTGTTCCTCAGGGAGAAGAACGGTGGCTGCGTTGGAAACATGGTTTTGGCGGGTGGGGTGACTGCTCTCTTAGATGGTGTGTATTTGCACCACTTTAAGCGAAGGCAGGAGGATCATGCGCTCTTTGCACTTATAGTTGGTGACAGGGTGGTGATCAGTGACCAGGACTCCAGATTCATTGGAATAGCCGCTGGATACATTACGGAGATCACAAATACACAAGTGACGTGTTCTTTAGATAAGTAAGCCACATTTAAGTATATTTATAGTCCAGTTGTGAAAGTGGTAGCTTGGTATATAAGGAGTTTAAGTACTAATGAGATTATTAGTTCACTTTCCAGGACCACCAAGCTGCCACTGCTGGGTTCCTGAGCCCTTAATTTGCTTAAAATATGAGATGCACGTATGCCACTGTGGATAACGGCATCTGCTAAATGCCAGATCTGTACATAAATTTTACATCTTATTTATATAGAGTTATATAGAGCTTAGATTTATTTATTTTATTTTGAGCTTCGTTTATTTTAAAGCAAAATACTATGCCAACTCATTACTGTCTATTTGCAATTTCCTTGGAATTTGTTTTTAATTACTCAAAAAATAAATCTAAAATTGACATCTCTTAAAAAGTATAAGGGCAGTCTGAATGCACTGTGGGTGACTGGTAGAGCAGGGGAACAGTGGTTATTCTGTTGGTCTGCTAATTAGAAGATCTGGATTCGATTCACAGCCACTGTTGAGCCCCTGAGCAAGGTTCTTAACTCCCAATGGCCACTGGGAAAGAGCCACTGGGAAATGGCTCTTTCCCAGTTGTATGAAGGGAGTCTGCTAAATATCTTAAATGTTAATGCGCCACCGTTAACACTGTGATCTTTCAATGACTTTATTGTTTTAGAAATCTCTCCAAGTATTCTTCAGAGATGATTTTCCGTCTGGATCAGGATGAGGGTGCTGGAGGCTTAAGCACTCATCTTGGAAATCTCTCCATGCTAATGGACAACTCGCCAAACAGGTCTGCACAGTTCTACACTGATTACTCTACTACGCTATTATTTTTAGGAAAATATTGGCCTTTCTGAATTGATGTCATTATTCTTATTATTATGACATTGTCAATTTTTGACTTTGGCAGTGAAAGGCTGAGGCAGCTGATTGTGGAATTTAAACCCCCCCAGTTTATCGAGAGCCTCAGCAGTGTGTTGCCCAGAGAGGCCAAAGACACCGTAGCCAACATCCTGAAAGGTTCTCTTCTTTAACTGTAGAGTTAAATGATGCAAGAAGATGAAACTGCTGTTTTAACTGAAGTTATATATTTGTACTGACAGACAGATTAAAAAGTGTCATATGTTTGTTCAGGGCTCAACAAACCACAAAAGCAGGCCATGAAAAAGGTCCTTCTTTCCAAAGACTACACGCTTATTGTTGGAATGCCTGGCACTGGAAAAACCACCACTATTTGTACTCTGGTAAACTCTTAAAATAATCTTTATAATTTTGTATTTATTTGTATCAATTCCGTGTTTATTAGACAAGTGTATCACGTGTAATGTCGTCTGTATTTGTTTTTTAGGTACGTATTTTGCACGCTTGTGGCTTTAGTGTGCTCCTAACCAGCTACACACATTCCGCAGTAGACAACATTTTGTTAAAGCTAAAGAAGTTTAAGGTCGGCTTCCTGCGCCTGGGCCGCACTCAAAAAGTGCACCGTGACATCTTGCCATTTACAGAGGAGCAGAATCGGACTAGAGGGATCAGCACCCTTGACCAGCTGGAAGATCTCTATAACAAGGAGGTACACACGTGAAATTTACAGCAAACAGCGTCTTTTTGCATTGGGAATGGTGCCTGTACCCATGTAAACAGATACTGGTTATATAACCTGTTATAACTTTCGTATAGAATCGCATTCAAAAAGTAATGCTGAATTTTTATTTGTGCACGTTACCTAAAAGCACTGCTACTTTCATCTTTCTTTCCTCAGCTTATTGTAGCCACTACCTGTATGGGTATAAAACATCCAATTTTCAGCTGCAGACGATTTGATTTCTGCATTGTGGATGAGGCGTCTCAGATCAGCCAGCCTGTGTGTCTGGGGCCGCTCTTCTATGCTCAGCGGTTTGTTCTTGTCGGGGATCACCAACAGCTTCCTCCTATTGTCCAAAATGCTGAGGCCAGGTAATGCTTATTGTTGTCAGTACTGAACTGGCAGATATTTGTACGAATGCACTGTATAAAGAATAGAATATAATAGAAATTTGTATTGTTCATTGTATTTTGTGTTTGGTACTTGCATTGAGTGCAGTATGCGTTGTGATGGAATATATAATAAAGAATTATAATAATGCATGACATTACTACAAAATAGTATTGATGTGGTTATTAAATGTTGTTGACGTCACTTAGGGAAAGGAAAGGTAAATTATTTTATTTTTTTATAAGGAAAGGCATTATTGAAAGAGTTCTCCTGATAAAACTGATGTAAATAGTAAAAATGTTAAAAAGGAAAAATGTAAATTAACTTACTAATATGCAAATGTGCAAGTTCTGTATCAGAAAATGTAATAACATTTTACTAAAAGTTTTGTTTTGTAAATTTTCTCCAGAGCTTCGGGCATGGATGAGAGCTTGTTCAAACGTCTTGAGCACCACAGTCAGGCTGTTGTACAGCTCAATGTTCAGTACAGAATGAACAGGTAAGGCCTTGTATGTCTTTTGACATTTTTTGCCTTTTAATATGCATTAAACTTATAGACCTCAGTTTTTAGAACTGAATAAACAACTCTGTACACAACATAGTTTTAGAAATGAGACATTCAGACCCATAAATACACCGATTAAACTGACATTAAGGATGTATTGGGACGTTATTTATGAGCATTTGAATACATTTTTCACATTTTACCTTTTACTTACAGGTCATACTACTGTTTTACTGAAACTATATTCATATATTCATTTTTTTATATCTGCTTATTCCTTAACTCGTTAATCGGGCCTGCTGTTAGAGTGAAAGGTACACCCTGGATTGGTTGCCGGTCCATCAGAGAGCCACACAATAACTGAACAATAACACAATCACTATGGGCAATTTGGTCTTACTAATCAATCCAATGTACATGTTTATGGACTGTGGAAGGTAACCGGACTAAACGCATGCAAGCACAGAAAGAACATGCAAACTCAGAACCATATAAAGTATGTCACAGAAGTGAGTACACCTCTTACATTTATTGTAAATATTTATTCTATTTTTTATGTGAAAAGACTAAAGAAATGAAACTCTGCTACAGCGTAAAGTTGTAAATGTACAGCTTGTGTAACAGTGTAATTTGCTGTCCCATTAAAACAAACTTATTGTTTTAATTATTGTCTAAACCCCTGGCAATAAAAGTTAGTACACCCCTAAGGGAAAATGTCCCAAAATGTATTTTTTTTTCCAGCACTGCCTTAACACTCTTTGACATGGTGTTTACCAGATCCTTGAAAGTTGCCACCGGAATCCTCTCCCACTCCTTAATGACGACTTCACAGAGTTAGTGGATGTTGGAGATCTTGCTTTTCTTTACTTTCCGTTTGAGGATGCCCCAGAGATTATTAATAGGGTTTAGGTCTCGAGGCACGCTTTGCCAGTCAATGACCTTTACCAAAGCGCGGTGGTCTTGGAAGTGTCTTTGGGGTCGTTATCATGTTGAAATACTGCCCTGTGGCCCAGTCTCTGAAGGGAGGGGGATCATGCTCTGCTTCAGTATGTTACGGTTCCCTTAATGAAGTGTAGCTCCCCACTGCCAGCAGCACTCATGCAGCCCTAGACCATAACACTCCCACCACCATGCTTAACCGTAGGCTAGGCACACTTGTCTTGTTACTTCTTGTCTGGTTTCTGCCACACACGCTTGACACTGTCTCAAACAAGTTTATTTTGGTCTGATCGGACCACAAAAATAGTCTCTGTAATTCTTGTCCTTAGCCTTCTTGTCCTTAGCAAACTTTTTGCAGGCTTTCTTGTGCATCATCTTTAGACTTCCTTTTGGGCCGACAGCTATATAGACCAATTTGATGCGGTGTGCTGCAATGCTGACAGCATTCGTGCATTTATATTTCATAGACAACCTCTGGATATGGTGCTAAATTGTTCTATTGTCTTGGCCAACATGCGCCAGCTTATTTAGAGTGTGTTGGCAAACTTCTTGTAGCCTAGGCCATCTTCATATATAGAAAAAAATCTTTTTTTTTTTTGCCTCTTTGAACCTTTCATTGACCAGTATGAGAGAGTATAAGCCTTAACACCAAATTTAACACCTGCTTCCCAGTCACACCTGAGGCCTTGTAACACTTACAAGTTTTATGACAACCTTTTTGGACGGGTGTACTCACAGGTGTTTAGACATGAATGGCTATGTGTTGCGTTTTTTTTTTTAGAAAATTTACTTTTATAAAAGCCGTACATTCTCAACTTAAAACTGTTAGCATTTCATTTCTTTAGTGTTTTTCTGTAGTGTCATTAACAAACAATGTAAGTGGTGTACTTACTTCTGTGACATACTGTATATAAATATGGCCATGGTGAGACTCTATGTAATTGACTAAGGTTCAGGTACATGAATAACAACATCTTTTTAAATATTGCAATCTTTAAATATTGATAATCACCGTTCTAATCAATCGGATAAAATGTAATTTGTCCACACCATTTCCTTTTCATGCCGCAGTATGATTATGTCCCTGAGCAACGCCCTAATGTACGAGGGCAGGTTGGAGTGTGGCTCAGAGCGGACCGCCAGCGCTCAGCTACAGTTGCCTTACCAGGCTGTCCTGAAGGACGTGCTGGATGTGTGTCAACCTCAGTACACCGCTTGGGTCTACGCTGCTCTCAAGCCTCAAAACTCTGTCTGCTTTTTGGATACCTCACAGGTCTGCATGACTTCCTCTGTTTTGCTTACCTCAAGTCGTGCTAAATCAATTATCGGTTCTTTAGAGACATTGTCTTCTATATATTTTTAGAGTATTGTCTTTCTATTGTTTATTTTGTGCTTCAGCAATGTCATGGAAAAACTCGATCTCCTTAGGGTTTTTTTCACTGTTTTTGTTGCTTTAGGTTCCAGCCCTGGAGACTGTGGAAAAAGGTGGAGTCAGTAATCGCACAGAGGCCATCTTGGTGTATGCACTCATTAGCCTGCTAATAAAGGTTATTTCAAATATATTATATATTTTTGGTAATATACCAGAATAGTAAAGACATTTACTACTATTGAAATCCTGAGGGATTTTATATAATCCTAAACTAAAATTTGTTGCCTTTAAAGACTAATTTGACATACAGCTGATTAACAGCCATTCCTGCATGTACCATGATTTTTCCTACAACAAACATCAAAACTAATAATCTGGAGCGCCAAAGCTTAAATAGATGAATCCAAACAATAAAAAGGCTCCGAACACAATTCAAATAATTTAGCATTTAAACGCTAATTTAATGACTTTCCCCCATGACCTCATGGGAGAAATGTCAAAACTGTATGCAGTTCAGCAAATAAAACATTTGATGTTATACAAGCTACAATTTAGCGAGATACAAAGGTTATAGAACGTGCCATAGCTTGATGATCTAAAGGTTTTTGATGTGTTTTGCGAATCGTATTACCCAAAATGATGACAAAAGTTCAAGCCCTTCTTTACCCAATGCAATTAATTAATTCATTCATCTTCCTTAGCCGCTTATTTACGAATTCGCCGTCACGGGGGTCTGCTGGAGCCTATCCAAGCGCACATAATGCGAAAGCCAGGGGTACACCCTGGACAGGTCGCCAATCTATCGCAGGGCCACACACAACCACTCACATTCACTCCTATGGGCAATTTGTAGTCACCAATCAACCTAATGCACGTTTTTGGACTGTGGGAGAAAACCGGAGGAAACCCATGCAAGCGCGGAGAGAACATGCAAAGGAAGACCCCAAACCCAGGATTCGAACCCAGGACTTTCTTGTTGTGAAGCAACGGTGCTAACCACTACGCCACCGTGCCCGCCCTCTAATGTAATCTTTTTCTTGATTTAGCCAAATCGAAATATTGGCAACATTCATTCGTCTTTTATACCGCTTATTCTTTAGCTCAGGGTCTCAGGGAGCCTATCCCAGCACATTTAGAGCGAGATGCAGGGGTACACCCTGGACAGGTTTCCCGTCTATCGCAGGGCTACATATGAATACTGAATACACTCTTGTTTGTGCAACCAAACAAATCTATTTGGTGGGACCAATTGGAGACCAATCACGCTAAGTATTTTTAATAAAATTAGCAATGTGAATATATTAAGCAATGACCTTGATTTAAGTGCTCCAGTTTTGAAGGCTTTGCGCATTATAGCTCTGCTGTTGAAAGTTTAGACTTATATTAAGTGCTTATAAGCTTGGCCGATTTTTACATGATTATATACTTGATGTCTTAGACTGGCTGTAAAGCAAATGACATCGGAGTCATCGCTCCATACCGACAGCAGCTCAAAGCTATTTCCACTCTGTTGGAGGAAGAACACTTCAGAGCCGTGGAAGTGAACACGGTGGACAAGTATCAAGGCCGGGACAAAAGCATCATCATTGTGTCTTTTGTCAGGAGTCAAACAGAGGGCAATGTAAGTAGTAAATCTAGCATTCAGGGCGGTATGTGAGCCTACAGTTCTTGCAGTACCAGTCAAAAAGCAGGATTTTTTTTTATTGCTGAAAAATGTTTTAGTTGTGCTAATCTCTCGTATACAAGATATACACTAGGTAAAGGGTTAATCTGCTTTGCAATAACATATTACAGTTATTATTACATTTAAATGCCCCCCTCTTTCCTACTGTGTGTGTTAGCTGGGAGAACTGCTAAAAGACTGGCGACGGTTAAATGTGGCCATAACCAGAGCCAAACATAAGCTGCTGATGCTGGGATCTGCTTCTGCACTGCGTCTTTATGCTCCTCTAGAGAAACTTCTCACTTACATGCAACAGGAGAACATGATATCCTTTACATATGACTTTTATTTAAGTCAATTTTATGGTTTATTTTCAAAAAATTTAAAAATATATATTTTAAAACACTCGTTATGAATCAATTTAATCAATTCTATTGGGTTTGGAAGCCCAATCTTTCTCCTTCTGCACTTTTGGAACGGATTTTCCTTAGATTTTAGTGTGTGAGGATTTTACTAGCATGAGTCGGTCACCACTTTTATATAGATCAACTGATGTAACTTGTGGTACGTTTAATGTGAAAAGCATTTAACGTGTTCCAATTAAATATTTAATGATTTAATATTAATCACCCTTTGTATTGGTTTTATGGAAATGGAATTTCTTCGGCTAATGCAAATCACTTGTTGAAATCAACCTACGGTTGGAGCTCATTTCCAGCTTAGCAAATAATTAAGTTTATTTACAGTGCTTTTAAAATATGATTATTGTAGGTAAAAATAGCTTAATTCTCTTCTCCTTAACTTGGATTACATCTACCAACTTCCACCCGCTGCTCATGAGGCACTACCTCGCATCAAAGTTTGATATTTGGTAGACACCAAATATTGCTACCTCTCTTTGTGTGTTTTTGTCTTGTTTGTATTGTTGAGTGTTTACTTGTATCTGTGACTGATAATAAATAGATGGAACGTGACCTCATGATTAATAACTAATTTTTGTTGTATGTAATTCTTACTCTATTTTACAAAGTGTTTTCATGTTTTTATATGAAAGTTTTATTTACAGATATTCTGAACAAACTTGATGTCTTGTGATCTTTGTGTCTTTCCATAATAAAGTTGGGTTGTCATAACTAAATAAATACACCACTCTGTTTACAAAATCTGTTTATGCAACAACAAAAAAACATTTTTGCAAATTTTTTGCCAGGTAGGCCTGATGAAATAAATTCTAATGATAAAACTGCTATTCTATTGTTGATGTGTGAATCATGTTGAGTTTAATGGTTTTACAGTCAGCCGTCTTTCTAGAGTGTGAGGATTCCTTGAAGCAGGACCACTGCTCGGCCGGCGATGGCAACCCTGTTGTCTCCTATAAGTTCTAGCTCAAGCTCCCCACCACGTCTGGAGCACTGGTAGGCTACCACATAAACAAAAATAAAAAGCATTCATTAATAGATAGCATAATTGTGTAAGAAAATTGCCAAAAAAAATCTTATACATATGATTTGCTACATGTCTCTCTTATTTGCCTTATAGGCAAACCCTCGTATTTTTATTAATTAGGAATAAAATAGTAAAAATTATCATGTGTTTCACTTTTTACCCAAGCCAGGATGAATTCTAAAGTAAAATTGAACCAATGGTACCAAAGAATAACTTGTTTTCAATAGTTATGACTTTCAGTAGTTATGATATCAGATGCAAGTTAACCAAGCTTGGTTGTTATTATTACAATGTTTTAACTAAAAAGCTGGGCATTACTTATTTGTGCAACATAAATCAATAGGGCTTGCTACCTAACATTTTCTTCTTTCCTAGTATTTCTGACCAGTAAGCAGCAAGGACTGTATGAGCAGAACCTAAGGGGAAAAATAGAGAACGTAGCTGTACTTAAAAAAGGAAGAATATGAATACATGTTAATGTTTATTTTTAGTACAATATTTTTTAGAAAAAACAAATTACTTTTAAATGTTGTGTTTAAATTGGGCAGTAAATTACAGCCATTTGCAGTTCCAATAATGGCCTACTACATCAAAGATCATTTTAAAGAAATAGATTTAGAATAAGACAACCGCCTCCTTGATAAAACGTCCTTTAAAAAGCTGTGTGGAAAGTAGGAGTTTACCAGTCACTGGATCTTCAGCAATTCCAACCCACGGTGCAAAGTTACGAGAGTAAAAGTCATATCCTGGTGAATAGGTTGGTGCTCCTTTTACTGTGATAATCAGACTTTTAACTTTTTCGCTGTCTTCACTTTTCAGCAGAGCATCAGTCACTGGACTCAGAGACGTAAGCACAGACCTTTAACCAAATGTGTTTTATTTTTTATTATTCTTTTAAGAAATAATGTATTATAACTGAATTAAGAATTATATTTTTTATAACAATCTTTTTTTATAATAAATACTTTTTAAAAACATTTTTTTAGCCTTTTTAAAGCAATACATTGTAAATCTTTTTTTTTTTTTTTTTTTTTTTTAACCCAGCTATTGGGTAAAAAAACATGCAAATTTAAACAGTGTATCTGAAGAGAAGATCCCGTACCTGTCACACGTATCAAGCAATCGTACTAGAAGTTTCTTTGTTGTTTTACAGTAACAAACCTCTTGAATCGGCAGGTCTCCTACAGCAGCCTGCAAATGTTAAGAAAATTCCAACAACTGATTTTTTTTGTGCTACTTTTAAAACACATACTATATAACACACACACACACACGCGTGTGTGTGTGTATGTATAT
>JAOTQW010000032.1:11935757-11949063 GCA_026260075.1 Sisor rabdophorus | reverse complement strand
TCGAACCCAGGACCTTCTTGTTGTGAGGCGACCGTGCTAACCACTGCGCCACCACCAATCTAATCAAATGATTAGTCGTTTAAAAGTTTTACACGTTTGTTAGCATGGGGAAATTTTCATGTCCCTAAACATGATGCCAGACAAAAATCATGGCTACTCTTTCAGTCAAAGGTTGTCCTGGACGGGCTCAGCCATTTAAAACAACCAAGACTCCTTGACTTTTCTGTTAATCTGCAGGTTTGGCTAAGCAAGACAGAACTAGAGATGACTTAGTGCTTATACAGCTGACATTTACTGTCTCTGGCTACAGCGGACAAAAGATATCAGGATTCATTAAATTAGAGCAGGGGTATCCAAACTCAGTCCTAACCCCTTGCTCCAACCCTAATAAACACCTGAATTAACTAAATGAAGGTGTTGCCAGGTATACTTGAAACTTACAGGTAGGTGTGAGGCTAAACTGGAGGTAAAGTCTGCAGGACACCGGGCCTCTAGGACAGAGATTGCCACAAAGGGTCTGTTTTAATGTCTTCTAACCGGAAATGATGACAGAAAAAGTGCAGTGGCTAACAAATACAAGAAATGTCAATTTTATTTGTATGCATTGGAACAACACTAACCAGCTCACATTTTATACAGGTTACTGAATGATATTCTGTTTTCTATGGTAGCACACTTACAAATTAATTCAATTTTCAGTTTATTTTTTTATGATCTACTCAGAGCAAATTTTTTCTTAGTTGACTTTCTCAAAGTATTCCTTGGACCCATCTGGAGTTGGCTTTATCTAGGAGAAAAAAATCCATGCAAGATATTTAAATAATTTGTATTATCCTCACCAATAATTATTTTTAATCCGATTCTGATTTTTGGACACGTTTACCGTGGGTGATTTAGGGGTCCAACTTGCCGGGCACACCTCTCCATGACTCTCCACAAACTGGAAAGCTTTAACAAGGCGCAGAGTCTCTTCAACAGAGCGGCCTACCGGAAGGTCATTGATGCTCATGTGTTTGACTACACCAGTGGGATCGATGATAAACAGCCCCCTACATGGAGGCAAGTTCACGTTTAGAAAACGTTTTGAAATATTTACACCATATGGATTAAACACCAGGCTATTACATCTGGATGATTTTTGAACATATCCTAGATTTAGTTTTACTTTTAAGGTACAATAACTTCCTATAATAACTTTCACACTTCTAAATAAGATTTTCACGTTTTGGAGTGGGGATTTGCTCTTTCGGACACAGGGGTGCACAGGGATATTGTAATGCTCGGTGTTGTAGATCCAGTGAGCAAAAATCTTAAGGATACACAGTATATTAGACAAACAAACAATTGTCCCTAATAAAAAAAATATTTCAGTATTTTAAACTGGATATCTGGATGTAAGGAGAAACATAAATTACCTTAGTGCTATTCCAGGTCCCTCCAGCAGGACTCCATAATCTCTAGAGACCTGCTTATTGAGATCGGCCAGCAAGGGGATGTGGATTTTCCCTAATCCTCCACTCTACAAGCAAACAGGAGATTCAATATTCGAACCATCAACTGGCTCGGCCAGATACCGAAACCAGTCTTGATTTTTTTTTAACCAGTACATTAAACACTCTGGCGGGTGTCACAGTATTTAATTATTTTTACCTTTCGTGGAGTGTTAGTCCAGGCCAGGTGAGTAAAGTGAGAGTCCACAGACACACCCACCACCTCACAATTAATATCATGGAATTCGTTAGCCTTGTCACTGAATGCGATGATTTCTGTAGGGCAGACGAATGTACTGATAGAGAAAAAAAACAACTATTAACATTAAGTAAAGCATGTCTAATATTCTATTCTGATTGTTTCCTTAAAACACTCGCTGATGCTGCTGAGGATAAATGTACATGTAAAGCTAGAAGATACCCAATATGACTAGATGGAATCAAGAAGAAATCAATAGAAAGGCTTTGATTATATAATCATTCAATAATTATTAAACATTTTACTACTATTTAGGTTAACAAATTGTCAAAAATTGTTCTGCACTCAAGAGAGCCATTGATACCATCATTCATTCTTCTTATATACCCGCTTATTTCTAAACTTTTCAGGGTCATGCCAGTCCATTGCAGGGCCACACACACACTCACATTTACTCCTATGGGCAATTAAAAATCACCAATCAACCTAATGCACATGTTTTTGGACTGTGGGTGAAACCCGGCGTACCCGGAGGAAACCCACGCAAGCACAGAGAACATGCAAACTCAGAAAGAGGCGAACGTGCTTACCACTACACCATCACACGCCTTGATACTATTATTAAACTAAAAAATGTCATATCCAACTGACTTAAAGGACCAATAAATATAACAAATCAGAATGGAATACCGTAGCACCCCGTAGTTGAATATTTTTTGTACTAAATTAAAATCCTAAAGATTCTGCTACAAAACAGCATCAACAAAATCCTTTAGCTATTTAACAGTGTTTTTTAAATTGGAGTCTCAGTAGAAAGTGATTGATGCAGCTAATTAACACACACAAAATATAGAAAAAAAGAGAACAGCATATTGTAAATGCTATACAGCTAAAATATTATACGTTTGATTATCGTACTTTTAACTGTGCACCATATCACAACACATTTTGATAAAGGCAAAACAAATGCAGCACAATACTTCCTGAACATGCACATACTGATAACAATAATAGTAATTATGATGACGACAATGAAAATAATCATCCCTATTAGTATTATAGAACAATAATTTTCAGGTCAACACTTACAAATCGAGGGGGTAGAAAAACAGAACCAGGTATTTGCCCTTGAAGTTATCAAGGCTGATCTCTTTAAACTCTCCATTGTGGACAGCTGTACCCTTGAAGTGTGGAGCATGCTGGGTAACTGCTGCCACCCATTTTGCAGAACCTATGGAGTATGGAAGACATACATAAAATTTTATATAAATACACACACACACACACACACACACAATATTAGTGTCATTTTAACTGAATTAAAGTGCTTTATACATTGTACATACTGGTAGAGAAACAGGATCGCTGTGCAGCAGCAGCTCTTAAGCCAGCTGCAGTTACTGAAGTTCCACTCCTCAGTGCATGAACTGCTGCTCTGCTTACCTATAGTTACATACAGTTCATAGCTCTATGTCCATACACTGTTTAAAAGATGTGTCATTTCTAAGATAGATATGTTATCCAGGATTCTCAATGTCATGTTAGATCAGTGTTTGAAACTATGGGTGTTCCTTTAAATGTAGATAGTGGGTGGGGTGCTGCGACTATAAAGGTGAAGGTTTGCCCATCCTGACATGCAGACAATATTTGTATATTCAGAAACAGATTAGGGCGGCGTGGTGGCATAGTGCCTAGCATTGGCGCCTCCCAGCAAAAAGGTCCCGGGTTCAATTCCCAGGCAAGGGGTCTTTCTGTGCAGAGTGTACAAGTTCTCCCCGCACTTGCGTGGGTTTACTCCGGTTTTCAACAATCTTAAGGATATACAGCGTATTAGTTAATATAATCGTGAAAAAATAGCACTTCAGTCTGCATGTGATCATCCCTTTTTTAAACACAAATACTGTAATATCTTTGAGGTGCTTCTTTGTTTTGGCACCAAATCATCGGCAGCAGCTGCAAGCGCCTGTGTCTTATCGAGATTAGCTCACTATAAAAGCTTCACAGCTTGCTAATTATCTTGTGCTAAAGCATGCCAGATATTTTACTATCTGTATCGACCATAAATTTGGATCATACATTATAATTTATAGTGTTAAATGCTCATTTGAAGCAAACAATTGCAATATTTCGATAAATTGTGCAGCCCTAGTTCCTACTCTAACCCTGTAAGTAAGCTTGGTATATTACTCTAAGATCTTTGTATTAGAACATTATCTAGTATTGACTTTTTCTGTTCCAAAAGCTATATAAAATAATTTATTTTTAAAAATTATAAATAAAAATGTGTGTGTATATATATTAAATATTTTTAATATTATTTTTTGTGTAGAAACTATTGTGGTTTACTTATAGTGCTCAAAATTCACTCAAATTTTAATGTTTGCAAATCAGAACCTTATCAAAACAAAGAATTTAATTTATTATAATAGTCTCGTCCACAATGTGTTTATATACCACTTTACCGAACCTCCCCCGGAAATCAGTATATGTTAGGACACTTTTAACAACTTCCCAATAGATAATAAAAACAAATAAATGACAGTTAATGAAATTTATCCATTCAATCATTTTCTATACCGGCTTATTCGCTAATTCGGGGCCATGGGGGTCTCACGTGGTACACCCTGGTGGGCCACATACAGACAAACACCGACACACACACACACACTCACATGCACCCCTAGGGGGAATTTAGAGTCACCAATTAAGCTAACGTACATGTGTGGGAGAAAACCAGAGGAAACCAGAGGAGCCAGAGGAAACGCGGGGAGCACACACAAGAGTTAATAAAATTTACTCTATATTCACTACGTGGGCCAGTGACAGACAGCGCCGCTTCTGGGTGACAGAAAGGTTAAACTAATACAGCCGAACACCTGCTTATGTCCTACAAGTATTTAATATAAACCTGAAACAATTTATATATAAATTATAATAAAGTGCCATGTCAATTAATCATCGAATACAAATCTTGCAAGACGTCGCCAGACTCATTTTCGCCACACGCTTAAAACTCACCGAGGTCCGGAGAAGTCTTCCAACGGTGGCTGCCATCTTGAAAGTGTGCAATTACGCTGCAGTTTGTACGTAAAAAAAACCCGGGTTTGCGTGGGTCACGTGACACACGCGGAAGTATTGAACGTAGTCATACTGGATGTAGACATGTGTTGGCTGAATGACCTCCATCGCTAAAATATGTTTTGTTTCTGCTGCAGGCAGTTTTTAAAACTTTGACTTCAATTATCACATTTTGGTAACGTAAATGGATCCCAATTTGGAATACTGGCATAGCAACGGAAAGGTGATTTACCGCTGCACTATAGTGATATTATTACCTTTTTATAACTCAATTATTTCATTCAGTGTCATGCATTATTTTCTAGTCTTTTTTAAACAGACTTCGTATCTGGTTGAATATCCTAGACCCCATCTCTCTCCTGTCCTCTGATGTGAGTATAGGACCCACTCTCTCATCAAACATAAGCGTCAGGTTTTCTTCTAATTACAAGGTGTATCAGTGAAAAAACAACATTAGTTAAAAATTTTAAACGTACCACTCTTTTCATACTTATACCCAGTCTTTATTCTAAGACTTTAACCCTAGTGTTATTTAGGTCTAGTCCAGTAAATTAGGGTTTATTACATTTATTTACATCAATTGTTAAGGAGGTTCGGGAACTTTCTTTAAGTGGCCTCCAGTGACAACTTTGTTATTGGTTCATAGATTTAAAATTGCAACCTTTGCAAGCAGTAGATCTCAGCCAATAAGCGACTAATTTTGTCTCATTTAAAATTACCAGTTTTTTCCACAAAAATTGCAAAAATAAGTAAATGAAAAATGAATGCAAAAATGAAAATCAGAGAGGATGTATTCTGATCATACCGTGTATTACAAATTTATAAAAAACTGTTCTATATATATTTTTTGTAAAAAATGTAAATGTTACCTTCAAATGCCGATTTGTTCAGAACACTCACTGAATCATTATCTTATATATAGCGATAAAAATCAAAAAAATACAGTACATAATATAAATACGTTGCAATTAGGACATTACACAATCCTCAACTAGACAGTTCACAGTATGGCTTTTATATATAGGTTAGAAATATCCTATAAGTATTTTGTGGATAATCCAATTTTAGACCATCAAAGAAATAACTACTACTTTAAATGTAAATTGACTGATTTAGCAACAAAGTGTAACCAATAAATGACTAAAATAAAATGTATGTAAAAGATTATAATGGATGTGTTCACAAGTGTTTTTTTTTCTTTTTAGGTTGAAATTGAAAACGCTCGTTCTCTGATAAGAGAGGAAGGAAACCAGCTAAATAATGAAAATGTCAGTATTAGAGTTTTAGTATAACAGGAACTTTGTGCTACAGTTATTACTGCTTTTATCTAAAAGTATCAATGTTTTTGTTTTTTTCTAGGACTCTAATGCCTGGAAACTTTCTCTTGTAAGATGATATTATTTCTTATTTGATGTGTTTAAGTCCTGTTCTCTTAGAAATGAAATTATTCGATCATTCATTCATCTTCTATACCCGCTTATACCCTAACTTGGCGTCACGGGGTCTGTTGGAGCCTATCCCAGCGCACATAGGGCGAGAAGCCGGGGTACATTCTGGACAGATTGCCAGTCCATCTCAGGGTCACACATAGACGAACAACCACACACACTCATTTACTTTAATTGGAATTTTAGAATCACCAACCTAATGTACATGTTTTTGGACTGTGAGAAGAAAACCAAATTTCCCAGTGTAAACCCACGCAAGCACAGGAAGAGCATGCAAACTCTGCACAGAAAGACCCCTTGCCTGGGAAACAAACCCAGCACCTTTTTTGCAGTGACCATGCAATAACCACTACGCCACTGCGCCCCCCTCAAATGAATTTCGATTTTTTTTTTTTACTTGCTCATAATGACAGAATCAAAGTTGTATTTCAAACATCAATCTGGACTGTATGTTGTTTTGCCTAGTGTTCAATACATACTGATACCGGAGAGCTGATTTCCACTGTGTTTCGTCCACAAGGTAAGTCGCTGACCATTCGTTTTAATATATGAATCTGTTAATGCCAGAAACTAGAGACTCACTCTTTTTTTCTACATCTCTGTCGTGATTTTAACAGTTTCTATCCTTTTGATTCTCAGCTTTTCTTCCAGCATCAGCTCCATTGGTGAGTATTGATAAGTTTATAATAGTTAAATAGGTTAAATATGTTGTAGTATGAGCACATTCATTGTTTTTTAGGTTATAGCAAGTTTTTTGCCACATAAAGGAGTGACGTCTGCCCTCTTCTGGCAGGTAACACCACTTAAGCTATTACTGACTTTTTATAGATATGGGTTAGATAATATCTACTTCCTTTATGAGCATCTTTAAGTTTATGTTTTTATCTGCAGTTTCTGCTGCATAGCTACTGTGCGGGTTTTAACCGAGCCAACAGAAATGCATCAGCCACACCGGTATGAATAATTGTTTCTATTGCAGCCACCTCCAACTTTACTTTTTTACAATCTTAAATGAAAAACATTTAAAATACAAAATACAGTGACATTTTATAGAGCAGAACATAAGGATTCTTCTGATTTTAGGAGAAAAACCTCTTAATGAAACAGGCTCTTGTCATGGGAGCAGTGGCATATTCAACAATTGCAGGGGTGAACCTCTTTCTCTTCTTTAATTCTAAACATTCTATTAGGAAACTTTAGTAATTTATTAAACGCAATCATAAAATTTTTTAGGCTCTTCCTCAAATTATAATCAAGCGTCTGTCAGTCAGCAGTACTTTGGCTCAGGCCTTCTGTAGGTCAGCGCTTCCGGTTCCTCTAACAGGTCAGTGCTGGCGTCCTCTGTCTTCCACTCTTATGCTTGCACTCAGGCAAAGTTCGTTAAAGTTTTCTGTTTTTACATTTTATAAATTGCAGCTTATTTAATTTAAATATGGTATGTAATACCATTTTTATGCCACTGATGTCACATTTTTTTGTTGCCACTGATGTCACATTGTTTTGGAATGTGTGTTGATCACATGAACAACATGTAATTGTAACGGCATAAATTACTGTGTTGTACTCCTCAAACATAATTAACTGATTAGATAATTGTTGGAATAAGAAAATCCAATTGTGACCTGCATTTACCGTTGAACAGTATTGTATTGAAAACATTTTATTAGTAACAGTTCAGATTATTTTATTGGCCAGCATCTTATAAAGTTTATGATAATGTATTTATATATGATGTAAATATATTATAAAAAAGCTTAGGTGATCGTTTCTTATTGAGTGCGGAAGGTAAGATTTTTTAGAATAAACAAGCAAAATTTTAACCAATTGTTGCATAAATTGAGTTTAAATTAAAAAAAGAAACTTCATACATACACTACTTATACACACGTGCATAGAGTTTCACAAAAACAATATACAATATTGAATTTTAAAAGTAGACATTTTTTTCTATATTTATATAGCAATTATTGTAAAATGTTCTTTTTCACTACCTAGCTTGTTTGGCTGCCTTCAGCGTCTTTGTGGTGAGAACTGAAGAATCAGAGAATGGAATACAAGTTTTTGATCCCAATGGGAATTTAGTCAGTGTCTCAAAAGAAGCTGGATTCAAGGTGGGAATATTTCAGGGAAAACATTTTACTTTAATTAAATTATAATAAATTTGTGAGGTTTATAGGGTGTTATAGACTTTATAAGGGTGGTAGCACTGTTGCCTTGAAGCAAGTAGATCCCAGATTCCTGAGAGGAGTTTTTCTGTGCAGAGTTTGCATGTTCTTCCTGGTGCTTGCTTGTGTTTACTCCAGATCCACAGTCCAAAAACATGTCCTTTTTTTTTTATTTGTGATTTTAAATTGCCCATAAGAGCAAGTTGTGTGTAGCCCTGTAATAAATTGGTGACCTGTCCAGTATGTAACCCTGTCTTTCACCCATTGACTTTAGTAGGTCCCTCTTACTCTAATAGTAGGTCCCTCTTACTCTAGCGGGTATAGAGAATGGATGGGTGGATGGATGGATGGATGGATGGATATGTAGTCTGTGCAGTATGTAGTTGTGGCAGTGCTATAAGGAACTGGAAATCTTACTACACATTCCACACATTTCAAATCTTTTACAATTTTCTCCGTTTCAGGCTGTAAAAGAGACTGCTGTCTCTCGAGCAACTCTTTTTGGCATCACTGCACTTGTTCCTAATCTACTGGTCTTCCTTCTCAGTAGGTAATGATCAACTCATTCTTCTGGTTTGGGAAATAAGTTCTATCTGCAATCGTATGTAGACATCACAGTTTAACCATACTATTACAGAATTATTAGTTAGTTTCTGTTGGAATAATCATATTCAATATTCTGGAAATAGCACCGTCACCTCACAACAAGAATCCCGGGCATGTGGTCTTTATGTGCAAACTCTTTGAGTTTGCATCTTCTCCCCACACTTGCATGAGTTCCCTCTGGGTACTCCGGTTTCCTCCCATAGTCCAAAAACATGTGCATTAGGTTGATTGGTGATTCTAAATTGCCCATAGGAGTGAGTGTGTATGCGTGAGGTCGTGTGTGTTGGCCCTTGATGGACTGATGACCTGTCCAGGGTTTACCCCCTGTCTTTTGCCCGGGACCCCGGGTTCGGGACTGAGCGATATAGAAGATGAATGAATGAATGATATTCTGGGCTTATCGTTTAACCGGTCACACACAGTAGTCTTTCACAGTAGTACTAAGTACACCACTGTACACTTTATTTACAGCTCTTTGTGCACAGGGGCAATGTCATGAGCCTATTAGTTTTTAAAAAATAGAAAATTTAATTTTACAAATATAGACTTTTAATGTACAAGCACTTATGAAGACATTCTGAACAATGTAGTGTCTAGTTTTGTGGCAGCAGTTAGATAGATACTAGTGTCAGTAACAGTACCAATATATTTTATGATATTTTTTTTTCATAAAGTGTTTTATACAGGTATAAAATAGATACCACTTAAATCTAAAAATATAAATATCGCTCAGGCTTACACACGCTGCATGTAAGCAAGCTATGGCCACTTATGTTGTGGTATACACAGAATCCATAAGGGATGGCCAGTTATTCAGCAGTAAGCGTATATACCACTCAGCCCTAATCTATGGTGAATTTTAATCAGAGCTTGAGTTATTGTTTCCATAAATATTAGTTTTTGTTTTCAGGGGAAAATTGGTCCGAAGAAACCCCATGATACTTGTTCCTGTTAGACACATCTGCACTGCTCTTGTTTTTGGCTTAATGATTCCTGTGTCCTTCAGTCTGTTTCCTCAGTGTGGAAAGGTAAATAAAACATTGAAGCGTTTTAATAGTAATTATTTATAATAATGATAATTGGTGTGACAATTTTGCAGTAATAAAAGTAATTTTATACATAAGGATGGATTGATTTTTAATCTTTTGAGAATCTTTTTTGTTTAACTATTATTAGGATGGGACATTTAAAACTCTTAAAATAAGGCATTTCTTTTATTAGATTAATATTTTAACTCGCCCATGTCTCCCGTATATTACAAAATATGGACATTTTTTTAATCCATTCTTTAGGTATAGATTTATTTTTTGACCTAATAATCTGATGTTTTTAATTTTTTTTTTTTAATTTACTTGTTTAGATTAAAAAGGAGCATTTAGAAAAGGAGCTGCAAAGCCTAACGGATTCTGGGGAGTTGTATTATCACAGAGGACTCTAACGGTAATCATCAACAGATCAAAAATTAAAAGGAGTTTTATGATCTTTAAAAGCTGTCTGAAAAAAGGAGCCTTCTAAGTGAGAAAGAAGATATTTAAATAAATGTGTATAATCCTTGTCCCAACATGTATACTTGAGTATTTACACCTGTTGCCTAATTCAAACACATTATTAAGAATTAAGAGAAAAAACGCTGCAACTTTGAAACTAAGCAAATAAGGAATAATGTCATTTTCAAAAATCATAGCAGCAGTTATATCTGCAGACCAACCAGTAAAGTTACACCACAAGGGGTCTTTCTGTGAAGAGTTTGCATGTTTTTCCCCATGCTCATATGGGTTTGTTCCGGGTACTCCAGTTTCCTCCCACAGTCCAAAAACATGTATGTTAGTTTGATTGCTGATTACAAAGTGCCCATAGGAGTGAGTGAGAGTGTGTGTGGCCCTCCGATAGACTGGTGACCTATCCAGTGTGTATCCCTTTCTTTCGCCCTTCCGGTGCTGAGATAGGCTTCAGCCCCATGATACCCGAATTAGGGGGGGAAAAAAAGGACTAGAAGATGAATAAATAAATGAGATCATTTTGTAACAGATTCACGTTTTAATTTAATAGCATTTCAGACTGAACGAGGTTGAACTATTGCTTATTATTCTTTCATTGTTTATAACACAAATTTATTATAACTGGGTCTAAACTTATACAATTGTTATACAGCAACTTTCAAGAAAAGCTTTTATGACAGAGGTTGAGGACATATAAGTATTAAATACTTTTATCAACAGCACTCTGTGTGGCAAATGAAAACTGTAGCTGATTTCAGGCAAAAATACTGCACCAACCCTGTTTTCCTACCTATTAAACACCGAACTAGTACTAGTAGCATTCTGAAACCTAAAAAAACTGAAATCAGACTTGAATAACATTTCTTTGACGACAAAATAGTGTTCTGTAGTTGGACCCAATACCGATCATTTTTGGCATCAAAATATCACTCTCTTTATCTTTAATAAAGTACTACCACAATATACTCTCCACGTAGACTGTTAAAGGTTAAGGCATCGCCTTAAAAATGGGTAGGAATGTTAACATACATGATTATTTCACACTAGTATATTAATCAAAAATGTGTTTTTCAAAAAGAGCCTGATACAAGAAAGTTATACATACTAATAATCTTGGTCACTGAAAGTATTTAGAATATTGAAGTCCCCATCAAACTATTCCTTTTCCTAAATTTAGCTTTGCATTTACACATGTACAATTCAAATTATCACAGTGATTTATAAAATTCTTTCATTAAGCTCATCTGTTTCTAATCTTTGGGGACGCATTTAGATCTTTAGTAGCTGCTCAGCTGCAGCTAAGTGAAAGAGGAAGTTCTCGGTTGCTGGAGGAAACTGCAGTCGCTTCAGTGTGTCCAGGGTCAGCTTTGCGTTCTCCCCATCCTCGGCAAGTGACACCAAATTATTTAGAATCTCTTTGGTCTTGGCAGCGATATCCTAAGTGAAAATAGAAAGGCTATGTTAGTAAGGAAACATTTACATTTATATGAAAAGCTACTCTTTTGTTTCTTGGTGTCCTCTCCAAGTCAATTTACCTTGACAACCTGAGCGTCGGTGTGATCAGTGTCCTCTGCAGACTGGACAATCAAGTGGCCGATCTCTTTATGCAGTTTACCCATAGCCAAAGCCTCTGCAAAAAGAACAGTAATGCTAAATGGAGTGATATATTAATGATTAAATTATATATCTATTATCATTTCTTAGAAGTTACTGTAAATGCAAATATGGTGTAAAAGGTTAATGTTACAGTTTTACCTTTTGCATGTTGAGCTACGGTGATCTCGTTGTCTGGAAGGTTCACGAAAACATCAAAGAGATCGGATCTGTTAATAACTTCAGGATCCAAAAAACCTGCAACATATCCTGAGCAGCAAAGTAAACCGATAGGGACAGGGAAGGTTATTATACTTATGTGGTTCATTTTAGTATAATCTGAGCAATCCGTAAAATCTAAGCTAAATAAGACCAGTAATATAAATACCCTTGCTTATTCTATTCAACCGTGTAAAATTAATTTTCTTTTGTGGACTTAAATAAATCTATTTAAAATCTATCTGGTAATAAATGTCTAACCCATATACGTGTTTGTACATACACCTGTATGATAACTGCAACTTCAGCACAAATGCCTCCATACAGAATGTATAAAGCTTTTAATTTAAATTGGACATGTTCTTACATATGTATCCTAGATTTGCTGTCTTCAACCTTTATTGCGCCACAGACCAGTTTAATGTCAGACAATATTTTTTATGGACTGGCCTTTAAGGTGTGGTGTATAAACACTACAAAATAAAATTATACAACCGATAAAAACTTTGATGTTTACTAAAAAATATAATAAAAACATAACTTCATTGTGTACTCATATGCAACTTTATTTAAGGCATTTTTAAAATGTGAGTCAAGAGTCATAGACGGATGTAACAGAGAATCCATCAACTTTCCAAAAGAAAAGTTATTTATTTTTTGTTTGGCCCGTGGCCAAGGGGAAGCTATTTGAGGCTGTAGCATTGTTGGTATTTATAAATATTAGGGCAAACATCTATTTTGCTGTGCCTTATATTTACCTGTACATGATTTGAGGTTGTCCAATTCTCTGTCCACCAAATGGACATAAGGATGGAGAATAGACCAGTCTTTCCTGTGCCATGCCAAGGCTGGAAGTGCTCTGGAGTTAAAAGGAAAAAAAATTGTGAATAATAATAATAATAATTCTCTATCCATATATATGTATGTATGTATATATATATATATATATGTATGTATATATATATATATATATATATATGTATGTATGTATATATATATATATATATGT
>JAOTQW010000032.1:11881210-11901709 GCA_026260075.1 Sisor rabdophorus | reverse complement strand
TGTGTGTGTGTGAACAGAACTGAATGGGGGGGTGGGGGTGGGAATCAGCCGTAACGTTAATTCTAATTAACACCGCTTTTAGTTGACTTTGAAGTTCACATGCTAGCGTGCTAGTGTAGCTATTAGCTATTGAGATGACGTTAGTAGCAGATTTAATATTTGGGTTTAATTTACATACCTGTCCAACATTTGCTGCATAGCAACAGCGTTCTCGTCGCTCATCTCCCTGCCCTCTGTAGCCTTAAAAAAATCACAGAGCGAGGTTTCTTTCCTTTTTTAAAAAAACTGTTCTAGCGGAATCTAGGCTATGCTAAGATAACGCTAAAGCCCAGGCCTTCAGGGCATCGAATAGCCTGCAATGTACCATATGAAATCTAAGCTGCACTAAGTTCTTGAATGCCAATCAAATACCTCCGACTATAACCGTTCAGAGACGGCGTTCTTACACCACACAAACAAAACTTTATGCGTTCTTAACGTTAGCGCGTCAGTATGACCGCTTGAGTCCATTTGCAGCTCCTGACTGTGCGCTAACAAGGAGACGCAGTGCGCACGCGCCAAACAAATCACAACACTGGCGTGGGACACAAGCGCGACCCACACTGTGTTTTGGGATATGTAGTCTCAATTCAGACTTTTACGTTTTATTTTTCAATTATCTTTACTTATCAGCAAATTTGAATTGGTTTCAAACCAAAAAGCATGAAAATACACATATGGCTAAAAAACACGTCGTATTCCGGTAAGAAACCGCTTTTAATTGCACAATACGTTGAAGTATTTTGGATTTGATTCAAATTTATTTATGTTTATTATTCAATTTTACTAAAACAAACAAACAAAAACCGCCGTGCTAAAAATATACTATAAGCTCCGGTGTTTCATTCCCAGTGACCTGCTTTATATTGTGTGTAATAAATAGACTAATGTGTTAGTCAGCTCTATTTCACAGAGGGTTTCGTCACGTTGAAATCAATAGTGTCTTTAATAGATTACCAAACTAAAAAGATAGACTGTACCAAATAACAGATAGAATAAAGCGCCCTACAATGTGTCGAACATTCAAAGCGCGTCTATTAAAACTCCCAAAAGCTTTCTATATCTGTATTGCTGTATATTATAAAATAGGATGGTTAAATTGTGGTTAAACTACATTTCCCATAAGCCTCCTGCGTGCCGTCCATGCGCCGCAGTCAATCAGCTGTTGAGGCAACTGCTGACTCGACCTCGCAGTAGAAAGGTTTGCTATTATTCACTGCCACAGACCAGGCAAACAGAAATAGCGCAATTTGCCGAAATCTAAATAAGAGTGAACGACAAGGTAAAGTATATTTCGGGTAGATTTAAAGGAAAAGGCAACAACAACCAAAAGGCATGCATTTATTTGTAGCATATGTTTGTGGCTTGTTGTCGGATTAACGATCCAGGATGCATGAATCTTTCCCCTTTCGATCGCCTTCACATGTACATGCGTGCCTTAGGAAGCTTTAACTCATAGGCCATGCACTTTTGTAGCCCAGAAAGTGTATGTGGTGGAGGGGAGGGGGGTGCTTTGGCTTAAATACTTTGCCCAGTTGTATCGATCACTCTGTTGACCTTGAATGGGCGGTTTTCCTGCAGCATTATAAAGTACAGGATTAACTGCGGCTACCTCCTGGATCCTTTAAATACAAAAGGGAACGAGGTTAGAAAGCAACCTTTGCTGTTTAATATTTAATATGTACTGAGCTCTGAGAAAGGGGGGAGGGGCGGGGTGCACTTTGCACGAATCTATAATTGTCGCATAGCGCACTTGGCCCACTTGAAGATCTTTTTTTTCCCATCCGTATTTTAATTTACACATTTATATTTCATATTAATTGTTGGGGTACTTTCTGTTTTTGCTTAACCTACTACATCAGGTTATTTTGGTCACATCTGCTGCAGTATCAGTACCAGACGGAACCCTTTATTATTTTCTCCGCAAGAGAAAAAAAATGAATTGTATAAATCCTTTTCACTGAAGTTATCATATCATTTTTTTACTTTAAATGGTGTATACTGTGTGCATATTCAAAAGCTTATTGCTTGCAATCTATACACCTTTTTAACGTTGATCCTTTAACTATCAATTGCTAAGAGTGTACACTTGATCAATATAAAAAAACATCACGAATCTTAAACTATATAACAAAAACCTGTTTTGACAGTTTGATATTGTGATAAACAAACATGCGGTGTTAATCGGATGCAAATCAATGACTTGCAAATAAGTCCTGTTGCTGTTTAATAACTGAAAACTGAAAAAGCCAGGAATCCATAAGAATATGTAGAATAAATGTCAACAAAAACACACACTGAGAAACTGCTAAAGATGTACATCACTGGAATGTAAATAAAATTAAAAGTACAGTTCTTTCTGTTACCGACTGACTACCTTTTTTTGCATGTTTTTACATGATCAGATAATGGCCTACTCTAAATGATTTATTGAGGTCATGTGTGAAGATTTGCTTATTGTATATAATAGCCTACAGGATTCAATTAACACCATCACCCATAGATATGTTATATGTGTAGATCAACAAAATACAACTGCTCAGCATCATTTTTTGCAGCCGGTATCTGATCCAGCAGTCAATGGCGCGCGTCTCCTTTAACCTTGCTGAAGGACGCGGCTGTATTTATTGACGTATGCAAATGTAGATAAAGGGGCGGAGCTACGGGCAACAAACAGGAACAAGAATCACTTTCACATTGCAGTCTGGAGTTCCGGTGAGAGGGAAAAAAAGAGACGTGGCGAAAAAAAAATCGGTGAATATCGGTGTCTTCAAAGCTCATTCGCCTTTTCTTCGCGTTTGTAGCTGTACCTGTACCTGTGTGTGTGCGCGCACGTTAAGGGGTTAAGGGTATACAATTTGTGCAAGAACGCCGCTAGGTTTGGGCTAAATGGGTGATTACGGGTTCGCCTTACAGTCGGCGCTCCTCAGTAGCGGCAGCTATAACAGTCTCCCTCTCGCGTCGTTTCCATCGACCAAGCATCGTAGCAGTCCGACAAATGTGGTGTACGATATCCTCAATAATAACTCGTCTCTGTTTCTCCCCATTGCAGCTCAGCAAACCATGCAGGATGATTTACTGATGGACAAAAGCAAAGCTCAGCCTCAGCAGCAGCAGCAAGACCCAGCAAGCGTCGAGCCTCCTTCCACGCCGACTCCCTCACCGTCCGATCCGGCGATCTCTGAGGACAGCAGCCCATCGAGCGGAAGCAGTCAAGCGCTTTCGATCCACAGCAGCAAAGATAAAGTAGCGATGGAGTCGCCGATCCTGCCGGGTCTAAGCTTCCCGGAGGCCGGTGGCAACTCCTTGTCGCCGTCGTTCGCCAGCAATTGGCCATCGGGAACGGCGAACGCGGTGGACGATAGTTTTTACCAAGGAATCCCCTCGGTGAACGGCACTATGCTTTTTCAGAACTTCCCGCATCACGTCAACCCGGTTTTCGGAGGCGGTTTTTCGCCGCAGATCGGTTTGGCTCAGACACATCAGCAGCAAGTACAGCAGCAGCAACAGAGGAGATCTCCTGTCAGCCCCAATCAGGCTGCTTTTCCTCAGCGAAACGCATACAGCCACCAGGCCGTGGTGAATAACAAGGCCTCGCCGTCCTCGTCCTCTTCGACGTCGGCGTGGAGCGCACAGCAGAGCGCCGTGTGGAGCTCCAGTTCTAACCCCTGGAGCGGGCTACCGGCCGGCCGGGACCCGCGAAGAGCCGTCGGTGTAGGAGTCGGTCTACCTTCGGCTCTTAACCCCATCTCTCCCATGAAGAAGCCCTTCCCGACTAATGTCATTGCCCCTCCGAAGTTCCCCAGAGCTGCCCCTCTTAACCCAAAACCCTGGCTGGAGGACAACGCCTTCAGGACGGACAACGGCAATAATATGTTACCTTTTCAGGTGAGGGATTTGATCTAGCCTTGAATCGCTGCGTTTTAAAAAAATTATTCATTTTTTCATAGTCATGTAAAATGTCTCATTTTATCGTATACTAGTTAGGATATAAATACTACAGAATGGTGTGGTATTCAGGCCGGGGTTTATTATTAGCTGACATGGGGTTTATTCTTGGCGTCTGGTTCACAAACAGGGTTGGTTTCATGATGATGTGTCAGGGTTGCCAATATATAAAGGATGTGTCTTTAGCGTTTATATGTTTGATATGTGATTATTTCTATTGTGCTTATAAGGAAATGATTATTAGTCTGAGCAATGTCTAATACACGAACTGGCTAACCAGTTAAAAAACACAATCTGTTTTTTAAAAATAATATATTTCTCTCTGTCTCTGTCCTTCTTTTCTCTGCGCATATAATTATTATTTGCCACTGGGTCTTAATGAAGGCTTGGCTTTTCATGACGGCGACTTTTCATGACTACATATTTGCACCCTTGTCAACATGAATTTGAATGCACGTCATCCTGGCAAATCTCTCTATTTATTTATTTATTTATTTACAAATACTGTAAATAATCTTTCACACAATACTATGTGGCCTTTTTCGACTCACTTCATATTAATTTTTATGTTTTACTAAATTAGGGAAACCAGCTTAAATGGTTAAACTCCTTCATGCTGTTCTGCCAGCTCATAAAGGGGCGTTTAAAGGTACCAGTGTGTGAATTTGATTGGTGGATTTTAAAGAGGGTGGGACAAACGTACCCCGCCCCCTGTACATGTCAGAGCTGTTTGTCACTGCTGTCATGAATGGAAACATTGGGCCTCACTGATCCGGCTGGCTCTGTTACTCCTAAATAAAATATAGCTAATTCCATTTCTAGGTTGGGGCTTGTACAACAGGAATGTTTTTCTTCTTCAGATGCAAACTTTAAAAAAAAATAAGAAAAGAAAGCAAACCCTTAAATAGTTATATCATGTATTGGAAAGTTTACTATAAACTTCAGCTAATTTTTCCAGATTTTATTTTCTTCTGGTAGTGTATAGAGTGTTTTATAACAACCCGTCCTATTGTATATTACCATATATGGATTAGCCATGAGTAGCTGCACTTTTACACCCGTGAAAAAGGTCAGCACTGCGGCAGAGAGAAATCTGATGAGTCATGTAGGTGGTTAAACGCCGAGCGACAGGTTTTGCCTTATGTCTTCAGAAATGACTGTGTGTTGTTTTTCCTTTAGTCACCCAATGACTAGTGTACATTTTTCGAGTTTGTTTTTTGTTTGAACACGATTTGATTCTGAAAGCTAGATTATTTATTTCACTTCCTATGAATCCGATAAACTGTATTTTCTTGTCTCATCATGCTGAGATCGTTTTTGCATGTATGCTGAGAGGACAGTCTGTGCTGGAGAAAAAAAAAACCAACGTAGCACTCCTACTAGTGCATAGCTGTTAATAAGATTCCATGTTTGCGCATCGGGCAACGCCTGGGTGTGTGGTGGCCTTTTACAACCAAATAGCATTACGATCTTTTTGTATTAATGGACACCACCACATTTATTTCCTCGCCCACAAAACATTTATTGCTCTTCTGCGTAAGCTTCCGAAAGATTATTTTAATTTTTTAAATTACACCCAAGGTTAAACATAATTAAAATAATGTTTTTGATGATATCAATGTGTGTTTTAGGTCAGAACTGTCAGCAAGATTTTGAAAACTTTCAGCAATAATTGGGCATGTATATTTCTCAATGTTGTTGCTTTTACCACCTAGACATTTTCTTAGCCCAATTCAGGAGTCACGTTAAACATCTTAAACATTTGATGTTAATAGTTTCTTAAGTCATAGAGCTTTCTTTTAATATGAGTAATGGTAGTGCCTTATACCTGGTTAGTAGCACTCTTTTCCTGATGGTGCTGTATAGATAGATTTCAAACGGACAAATTCTTTGCTGAAACTTTAAAATAATTACTCCAATTGAAACTTGCCTTTCTTATTTAAGTCGGATGTAAAAGCAAACTGTTTATAGCATTAGACACAAAACTGCAAAGTTGATTAAGTAAAAAAAGGGAGGTGAGGGAATTGGGCTTTGGTTCAGCGATCTTGTGTGATGAAATTAGGCCACAAACAGCAAAAGAGTTGGTGGTGATGGGAAAACCACACCATTTGGAGTCACAAACCGGCTACTGCACTAGGTTCCTCATCAAAAAACCACCAAGAATTTGAGACATTAGTTCCATGGAACTACCAGTTACTCATGGTCAATGATAGTGCTAAATGTCCTTTGCAGATAAACGCGTAACATCATAGTTTTGCAGAGCTGTAATTGCATAATGCTACAACTATTTGCTTTAGCCTTACAAAAAACCTTTAAAACTGTAAATCAATTTTTTGTTCCTCATTAACTGGTTAGAGTTAGCAATTTGGTCAATGGTAATGTTGCGTTGTCAGCTGATTATCACTGTTAATAGATACCTCCTTCCTCATATTTGAAAGTGTACTTTGGGTTAAGTTGTTTAAGAATGCTATGTTGCGTAAAACTTACTGCTTATCCAAAGTTAATTATAGCTAACAGTCACAGTTACACAACATGTTTTAAATGATATAACTAGCTTGAATAATGTGATAATATTTTTGACGGTAATAAAACAATGCATTCTGTTACAGAAAAATAATCTATTATGAGTATGTGGGTTGAGGCAAAACAAGTTGGTTTTGTCATTGAAAATGTTGGTTCTTTCAGTATAACCCAATCTAATATGCTTGGGAAATTCTAGTTTCGAAGCAACAATGTTTGTGAAACAAGTTGTCAAGCAGTCATTTTCTCACTAGCCTCTTTTATTTCTTAATAAGCCTAAGAATCTATAGTACATCAGCAGAAAGTACTTACTGATATATACTTATATACACTGGCATGGAAGTTTCTGTGTTTTGTTTTGCTCAATAAGTTCTGACTTTACGTTTTCTTATTTAGACTAGGTCACATACACTTTTTAAATGTTGTTGCTGTAGAAGGTAATGAAGCCGATATTCCTGTCGGGCTTGCCAGTTCTAAACAATTTAAACAGCACTGTGGTGCAATAGAGCAATAGTTTATGACTGGATTTATAAAACACTGATTAGGACTGCTTTGCTTTCACATCAGTTTTAAAGAGAATTGTGGGAAATACCCGAGTTTCAGCATTAACTTCGACCCCTAGTCACACGCTTGCCTCTCTATACACTGGAATTTTGCATCCGGGTGCTTGTCTGATGTTCTACAGTCAAACCAGGCAGGATGCCTATGTAAATGCACTGGAACTCCCAGCGGCGTGTCTCTGTTTTGAAATGCAAATTCTCAAGGGGTGTGAATACTGTGTTTTCAAAAGACGTGCATTTTTACTACCTTTCATGTTTTAACCCCATTGGTCACCTAAAATTATCACTAAGCTGTCAGTTATACCTGAGTCACATGTTGGAATAACCAAAATAATACTTTAAAAATTTTTTCCTTGTAAATAAAGTTAAGTCAACAGGCCTAGTGAACAGAATAAGTTAATCAAGGTTTTTCTAGCCGAATATTTTCTGCAGTATGAGCCAGCTGGATGTGTGTGTATACACACATTGTCCCTGAATTGAAAAGCTCAGCATTTTGAACTCATGATTAGTACAAAGTGAGCAGATTCCCATCCGGGCTCAATGAAGGGATATAACACTTTTTAAAGGTCTCTGTCAGTTAGGTGACAATAGCTGTGGTGGTGGTAGTAGACACATTTGGGTTGACTAGTAGGAAAGGATTTGTTCACACATTTGTTTATTTCTTATTTCAAGTTCTTATTTTCTGATTTAATAAGAGGTATGGCTAAAATGAATGCTCTGTGCTAGATCATTTCAGGCAAAAAAATATATTTATTGTGGGTAATTTTGTGTGTGTGTGTGTGTGACGCAAGTGTTCTACAGTCGGCACGTCATTAAACTGAGTGCTTAACTAGTTGCATACGATTTGTTTCTTACTGCTTCCCCTGCACACAGATGATACATGACAAAAGTGCTTTTTATTTGCAAAGTTACCATTATTATGTATATATGATAAGAGTGTGAGTGTGCTAAAAGTTTAATAAAACACATTTGCTTACAGCTCGTTTATCAACATTTCTTTGTATTAAAAAGAAAAAAGTTTTTGCTAATAACAGTTTTCCTAGAGCTCTGGTGCATTTATAATGGTCAGACCTTAGAGCAAGAATGTTGTATAATTTAAAGTTTGAGAAGTTTTAAGATTTTAAGTTCAAGATTTGTTTTGTACATCCCTAGAAAATATACTAAACCTTATTTCTGATAACAGAACATGCTAACAGTGAATTTGATATAGTTTGTCATAAAAGTCTAATTTTTGACATAACACAGCCCTAAACATATCTGGCAAGCGTAGGTTTTTTTTAATCTTTCAGTGTTTATATCTAATTTAATTAAAAAAAAAAAAAAGGAAACATGCATCATGCCTATTTGGTCACGCAATTGGTGCTGCATTGCTAACATGTAAAACAAGCTAGTTTCTTACACATTTCTTAGCCTTTAGTTTGTTTTTAGCACCTAAACATTTATTAGAATGCGCTCTCAAAAGAAATAAAGCTGGAATTAGATTTTTATATTTAATTCTAAATACACATCTGGGCATGATGTGCCTGTGAGGTGATAAATGCAGATGTTCAGATTACACCAGGAAATAAACTAAAAAGTTGCAGGTCTAGTGCAGCTGTCTTGGCTTCTGTCTATCATTTTCCCCATACATTTGGTTATGAAGTGTGCTTGGTGTCTCAACTATAGCATCACTATTTGCTCAAACATGTCAAGACCAAACATCTGTGCTCTATTTTTTTGCCTGAAGGCATGCATGTTTTTGAAAGTTTAAGGCTTACATGTCTGCACTGTTGCCACTTATGACAGATGATCGCTTGTGGTCTCAAACCAATAAAGACAATTGATTACTTTGATGATCACCATTCATGTTAGCTGTTATCACTATATATGATTACATTAGATCTGACTATGTTTGTACATCTTGTACATTTTTATTATTTTTTAAACAGTATATATATTTTTAACTTTTGAAAGAAGCTGACAAGCTTCAATAAATTTACTAATATATGCAATAACTTTATTTATAGCAGCAAGTTTCTGATCCAGACAGTAACTATTAACGATAGTCTAACCATCTTCCTTTTTCTTCAATTTTTTTCAGGACCGGAATCGGCCCTTTGATCCGTTTAGCTTGCAAACTTTGGAGAGTTCCTTAATGGATATGATAAGGACTGACCATGACAAAGGTAAACACCACTCTGTCGGGGGCCCACCAATGACTATCGCTGATATTGTATGGAGGAATCATTTTGCAGGTTAGGAATATTCACACACCTATGCTTCCTTTGTGTGTTTTTAAAGCTTCAGGTAGCTCATCTTCGACTGTGTTGGCTTTGGTTTGAATGATAGGATATGACTTTTTACCAACACCTTACCAGCAAAAAGTGTCGTAACAGCTGACAGTTAAATCAGTATGTAAACATCCCGTCCCATCAAAAACTCTGTTTAAAAAAATAAATAGATAAAAAAAATTTTTGGGTTGAGAATCACTTATGGTTGTGGGTAATGGGTAATTTTGGGTTATAGCTGTGCTGAGTGTCCACCAAGTTTTGAGCTTTCTGGTGTTTGTTTGCATATGCTTGTCCATCTTTCCTAGTCGGTTACCCAATGTTTTGTTTAAATGATCTGGTTTCAATGCCTCCTTTAGTTTCTTATTATTATTTGGTCCTGTGACGTGTGAAGTCTGCATGCGTCAGTAGTAGTGACGTTTATTCCTTGATGAGTTTGACTGCTTTTCCCAGGCTCAAAGTAAAAGACCTGGAATTCATAAATGGAGCAACTTTATTACCATGCCATTCTTTTTGGAAACTAGTCTATGAAGTTGGCTCAAGTCGAAGCAGAGTTACTGTTAATACCATTAGTAAAGCAGAGTGATTACACTTAATGTAATGGCTGGAATACATTAAACCTGAAGCAGCTGCCTGAGATTATAGTAAGCATGCCAGAATGATGGTTCTTGTTCATTTTTATGAACAAAATAATTGACATTTTGGTTTTGTTCCAACTGACTTATTATCTAGCTTACATTATTTCGGGATTTCCAGTTAAAGTTGTTTCTGCTTCCTTGTTCCTTTTTATTTCTAGCTAAAATTATTAGTTTTGAACCATTGTATGCTAAATGAAAGGTCAGGGCTTTGTGTCGGTAGCTCAAGTTCCATTCATAACACACCGTGTCAGATCAGGGGATTTGTCCACAGGGAGTTTGAGCCTTTTTGTTTAACTGAAGGAAAAATATAATGTTGCAATATGGAAAAACATACTTGACAACCATAAGCTTTCATGGGTCACTTTGTTAATTACACAATTATACAAGCATATATTTATGAAAGAATCGATTTCATTTATTTATTTTTGCCTCTAATGTTGGTCAGGTAGGTTTCTGTTTGTTTTTATTGCGATTAAAAAACAAGACGCGTAAAAGCATCAGGCATCTTTTGATGTTGCCGAGAACCCAGAAAGGACCAGGTTCCAGCAGTCAAAGTGTCCAGAAGAATAATCTCAAGTGTGACTGTAAATTAGCACTTGGTGAGAGAGATGTTTTTTCAGTCTGCTTTACATGCAAATAGAATGCAAAACTGTTAAGCAAGAAGCCAAATTCTTATGCAAGCTGATTTCACATGTTTGAAAAGCTCTATGTGAAACAACATGGGCATTCATAAGCCTCGTGATGTCCTTATTGCTGCTCTCTTGCCTCACTGAGCGCCTTTAATGAAGTTGATTTAAAGAAGAATGCAGAAAAAGTGGTTTGGATTTTACCCAAACTTGCTCTGTCGCATCACCCCTGTTGGGTTTAGACCCGTAAGTTGCTGTATACTGTGTGTGTGTTTACACATTTACTAGTTCCTGAATCTACATATCAAAAATAATCTTGGCGTGTACATACAGTGTTCTCCAAAAATCTGAAACTAGGTAAGTGTGAAGTTGCGTAGGTAAAAAAAAAATGTATATATTATATTATATTATATTATATTATATTATATTATATTTTTTGCATGGTTTGGATCTATTAAAAATGTAAATATTCAGTTATACTGACTGTTCACTTAACAAGTTTTTAGGAGACTGTTCTCTTTTAAGGTAAGATGAACAAAGATTCACACATTACTCTATGATGTCTGTGTTTTACAATCATATAAATAGCTTAAACAGTCACCAGCTCCTAACCCACCAATTGAACAACTATTAGAGATTTTGGTATCACGTCATAGACAAAACCATTTAGGAGCATTCTAATGCCCCTCATACTTTGGGAGACCCATAGATCTGTTTTGTCTCGGTAGTAAAGTGCTGATTGGTTGTGGTATCTATGCAAGATATTTAATAGTACCTAAGTAAGCATGAGTGTTTCCTTTGACCATAGACTAGTACGTTTACCTTATATGCATTACTGTGTTTGTCGCGCAATTTTTTAATTATTATTTTTTAATATAATTCTTTTGTGTCAACATTTTTTTGCTGCATTCAGAATGGTATACTGTTAAAAGTACATTCAGTTGGAAAGTAACATTCCCTCTGTTGGTCTTTGACATGTATGTAAAAAGCTCACATGTTTACAAGGCTTCTTAGATTTCCCATTACCACCAATTCTCCAGGTTTAGCAACTGTCACTTAAACTATTTGTCAACCGCTGGTCATTAGTAAACAGGCTATAATTAAAAAAAGACATTATGGCAAAGGCCACCTCTTTACACGTGCCCAAGGAAGTCCTATTGTTTTCGTGACAGTGTATGGAATTTTAAACATGCAGCAAAGTCTTTTCAAGGTGATTTTTGACTTCGGGCATGTCATTTAAAATTTGCGTGATTGTTTCCACTTTTAGTTTCTGAGACAGTGTCCGGCTGGTCATATATATATATATATATATACACACACAGTGGTGTGAAAGTGTCTTTCTGATTTCTGATCTTTTTGCATGTTTCACACTTTAATGTTTCAGATCATCAAACTTATTTAAATATTAGCCAAAGATAAAATGAGTACATACAAAACACAATTTTTCAATTAAGGTTTTTAATATTAAGGGAAAACTAAATCCAAAACTACATGGCCCTGTCTGAGAAAGTGTTTGCCCCTTTACCTAATAACTGGTTGGGCCACCCTTAGCAGCAACTACTGCAATCAGGCGTTTGCGATAATTTGCTAATTTGAGTCTGTTAGAGCGCTGTGGAGGAATTTTGGTCCACTCATCTTTGCAGAATTGTTGTAATTCAGCCACATTGGAGGGTTTTCGAGCATAAAATGCCTTTTTAAGGTCATGCCACAACATCTCAATAGGATTCAGGTTAGGACTTTGTGTAGGCCACTCCAAAGTCTTCATTTTGTTTTTCTTAAGCCATTCTGAGGGGGACTTGCTGGTGTGTTTTGGATCATTGTCCTGCTGTAGAACCCAAGTTCGCTTCAGCTTGAGGTCATGAACAGATGGCCGGAAATTCTCCTTCAGGATTTTCTGGTAGAGAGCAGAATTCATGGTTCCATTTATCACAGCAAGTCTTTCTTGTCATTTCTTGTCATTCTTGTCACAGAGTATTTTTTTCAAAAGTTCTGGGGATAATCAAAGTTGTTCTGGTAATACTAAAACGAGCCTGTATGTTCTTTTTGGTCAGCAGCAGTTTTCGTCTTGGAACTCTTATGGTGGAGTCATGAAATTGACCTTAACTGAGGCAAGTGAGTCCTGCAATTCTTTGGATGTTGTTGTGGGTTTTTTCAAAGCTTTAGAAATTGCTTTATAACCTTTTCCAGACTGATAGATCAAAATTGCTTTCTTTCTCATTTGTTTCTGAATTTCTTCGAATCTCGGCATAATGTCTAGCTTTTGAGGATCTTTTGGTCTACTTCACTTTCTCAGGCAGGTGCTGTTAGTGATCTCTTAATTGCAAACAGGTGGGGCAGTAATCAGGCCTAAGTGTGACTTGAGAATTTGAACTCAGGTGTGATAAACCACAGTTATGTTTTAACAGGGGGGCAAACCTTTTCTCACACAGGGCCATGTAGTTTTAGATTTTGTTTTCCCTTAATAGTAAAAAACTTCATTTAAAAACTGTGTTTTGTGTTTATATTTAGATTATATAATATATATAAATATTTAAATAAGTTTAATAATCTGAAACATTAAAGTGTGACAAATGTGCAAAAAGATTGGAAATCAAGAAGTGTGTGTATACATTATATTACCTTGCTGGGATGCAATTTAGGGCAATTTAAGAGACAATCATGTTATTAAAACTAATAATAATGCCATGGTTAAAATGACCGCTTTTAGATTACTTGTTTTTTGATGAGCCGTGCTCCATTTTGCGTTAAACTGCCAGTGTAAAAGCTGTCTAAATGTCTTTCTATAGCAAAGCTGTAGAGCAGACAAGATGTGCCGTGCCTTTGGTATCACTTGTGGTGTAAAACAGGCTTTATTCCTCATAATCTTTTCTGGGGTTGGGCAGCATGATTTTATATCTAACGATATATTTCACAATATAGTAAATGGCCGGTTATTACAGAAAACCAAATTTACTTTACTTCTATATGCTCAATCTCTTTCAAACTTAATTTTCATTTCCTACATAAAATAGCAACTCCCTGAAACCTGATAATTACCCAATTATATTTGCAAAAGTATGCGAAAGCGTCCAAAAATTATTTACATACTCTCTATGATGTAACCTCACAGGCAAGGCAGCAAAATAGTCCCGTGACATCCGGCTAGCGAGTTGGTCTTGTTTTATTTAATATTTTATGGTGTACATGGAATAAAAAAAAATCTATTCTGGTTAACGATGTATTCCACAATAGTGCAGTAGAAGTAGTACAGTCATACTGATCAGCCTTACCTATCCTGATCTGATTCTATACATGGGCCATATTTGTCATGTATGGTCTGCTGTTTAGGAGTATTTCGTTATCACTGTTGCTTCAGGCTTGTGTGTGTGTGTACATATATATATACACACACACACACACACACACACACACCTTAATCTGCAATTTAGAATTCTTTTATCATTCTGCTGCTATTAGAACTCAGGCGGTGCCTATTTAGTGTGCAGGCGCCATGGTATTTGAATACCCATGCAAACCCTTGGTAAAGAAGAATCTGTGTGCAGAGCAGTGGGTGTGGTTTTTTAAAACTAATATATATAACATCAGCTTTATGACTGCACTCAAATATATATTTTTTTAACTCATTCAATTCAATATCATAAAAATTATTTCCTTTTTAATTACATTTTTTACAGAAATCTTTATATCTTTTAACCAAGAAACTAAGGTATAATTTTTTTTTTTATATTGTTGACCTGTGGGGCTAACCCTCTGAAAAATGTCTGCCAAAATTATATACGCTGGCTGGTCAAAAATGAAGTAGACTTACAAATATTTTTCATACTTTTCAACTAAAACATCTCTTGGACTAGCTTAAATATATAAAATAATATATAAATTAAACTAACTTATCACTGTAGGATAGTTGCATAAAAACGTAAAAATCCCATTTAAAAAAGCTTTACAATAATATAGTACAGTATAATATGCACAGTATGGATAAAAATATGATCTGTAAAAGCACGCTGCCAAACGCGGTCTATTCATGATGCGACACGATACTTTATAATGTTATATTACTAACGTCGTTCTTTAAGGGCAGCACAGTAGCTTAGTGATTAGCACGGTTGCCTCACAGCAAGGAGTCTATCTGTGCAAAGTTCCCAGTGCTGTGTCCCAGTGTTTGTGTGGTTTACCTTGGGTTCTCCGGTTTTGTCCCGAAACATGTACAATAATCAGGTTGATTAGTCAATCTAAATTGTGTGTGTGTGTGTATACAAGTGTGTGGCCCTGTAATGAACTGAAAAACTGTCCCCTTCCTGCCTTTTGCCCATAGAGGGCTGGGATAGGCTCCAGCTGACCCCTGTGACCCTAAATTATGTATTAAGAGGTTTAGATGATGATGAGTGAATGTTTCTTTTAACAGTATTTATTCACATCTTCTTTTTTTCTCTTTACATATTCTACATCAAATTTTAGTCTCAGTTTAGTATCACTTAAAATTCTAAAATTAAAAAAGGGTGCTTTTGGCTTATCAGGATCAGCTCACAATTAAAGATTCATGGCTTGTTAATTGTCTTCTCCCAATTAAACCTCCAACTATCCCAGCCCAAATATATTACTATTTGCACTGACGTATAACTTTGAAACATATAAATAAGTATAAAAAATTCCAAACAATATTCACATTTGAGTATTTCGATCTATTGTAGCCCTACAATAGAACCCTAGCTTTGGTGAGCATATGTTTAGCGTAAAAGTCTTGAGCGTGTAAACACACAAAGGTTATTAATGATTTAATGATCAAAATCAGGGGGGTTTAAACATGATGTTTTTGTGTAATGCCATGTATCTTATTAATTTATTTTTAAATGTATGTATATATTTATATAGGATTTCATGTTCTGAATATCAACCGGGGCTGATAAAAAAAGAAGGTGGAGAATATGGCATTTCAGAACAAACATAATCTCTTTCTCTTTCCTTTATTTTTTAAATAACCTGCGGTGGTAATAGGCAACCCCCAACAAGGTTCAACATTCTTAGCATCGCCACAAACAGGAACACAGTTGAAAGGCGTCGCTACCAAACACAAAGATGCCTTGTACGGAGGCTCATGTGTTTACACGCGCACAGCCTTGCACTCTTATATACAGTGACACAACACTCGCACTTTCTCACACACACACACACACACACACACACACACACACACACACACACACAAACAATACCCACTCTTATAAAATCTCTTTTCACAGCCTCTCACATGATTCACCTTTTGCCCTCAGGAAGAGTTAAACTAAAGCAGTTACGTCTTGGTGCTTAGACAATAAGCCTGGACTTGTTAAGTCCTATAGTTTTTTTTGTTTTGTTTTTGTTTTTTATTTAAATTTTAAGTAGAAACTACTCCTAAGATTTAGTTTTGACCACAGCTAATGTACAACTTATAAACTCGTTGCCAAGAAATTGAAGTGTAATCTATTTTTAGTCAATTTAAGTTTTCATTTTCACTTGTTGTGATGTTTTAATGATGGACTAAGACAATTCTTTTTTGGTGTTTGAGCATACACCACTAAAAGTCCAATTTTTGCTGTAAAAAGTTAAGCAGCAAGTTGTAACCCAGGCCTACTTAATTTCTCAAGTTTTTTTTTCTCCTGCTAAATCTGTATTAATTTTTGAAGAGGGTAGTGTATTGGCAAGGGCCTCACGGTATGATGCACATCACAATACATGGGTCACATTACAATATGTTGCAATTAATTAGATATTGCAATACAAAATAAATCTAAAACAAATGGCAAAAAATACAACAAATACAAAGGCTTGCCATACTTGATTTTGAGACAATGGCCATATACATTAGCGACAACTACAGCAGAAGAAAAGTAAGTCGTTTGACATTAAATGTAAATGTAAATCAGTTCAACAAGTATGTAAAATTATTAATACTGGAGGTTTAAATATAGATAGACTGTTGTGAAAAAAAAAATATCGCGATAGCTAGTTGTTAAATATTTTTTTTAACCAGCCGAACCGTTGCCTAAGAATCGTTAGAACTAGTCACAACCAAAAGCGATGCAGGAGATCAGCAGTTATATCCAATGCTTTTATTGAATTTGGCAGTTTTTTCCCCTTAATTCTGTAGAAAGATGTACGAGTGTTGCTTGAGTGCAAGAGGTGATCAACCACCCTGACAATATGTAGCATGTTCTCGGAGTCAAGCTTTGCTGAAAGAGAAAGCAAATGACAGAGGGTGGGGCAGGAACAATGTAAAACCGCTCAGCAAATACCAACGTCATAAAATCGCTCAAGCCAAACGTTTGTTCCACAGATGTCTAACCCTGCAGGGTGTGTCCAAGTGGAACTACCATTGGAAGAATAATTGGGCTAGTTTTATTGTCATACATGAGCATTTTGTTCAGATTATCTTGATCCTTGGAGAAATCTCTGTGCCTGTCTCTGTGTTTTTCTGTTTGTGTCTTTCTTTCTGTTTGTCTGTGTGTCTATCTGTCTCTTCCTCTACATCTCATCCAGAGTGATGTACCAAAGTGCTTTTTACAAAAGTGTTGCTCACTTGCACTGCTTTTTCTCACCCTCTTTCCCTTTTTAAGATAAAGCTTTAGCTTATTTTTCAACCAATAAACCACATACCAAAAACGCATTTATCCTGAGAGCTTTACGATCATTACCAGGCGTGGGCAGGATCACCAAAATTCTATTTCACTGTATGAGTCATTCTAATTCTTAGAAATGAGGATGAATTAGTAATGGGTGGCCTAGTGGTTAAGGTATTGGACTGATAACAGAAAGACCGGGGTTCGCATCCCAGCACGACCCAGGCACCACTGTGGGCACTCCTAAGCAAGGCCCATAGTCTCCAATTGCTCAGTTGTAAGTCGCTCTGAATAAGGGCGTCTGCCAAATGCTGTAAATGTAAATGAGAAATAATTGTGCATATAGTTAAATAGGTAGCTGTTTTAGGCTTTATATAATTAATACACTTTTAATCGGTTCTTAATAAATATAGTAAATAATAAATAAACTTGGACTATCGACTATATACCAAACAGTAAATCCATTGTAGGTCGTGTGGACAAACTTTAGTAATATAAATATTTCCTCAATAAACATCTTTTCACATGTATAAAATAAATATGTAAATATGAATAAATTCTTTTTTTCATTCGTTATGGATTCGACAAACACCTAGGCATCTTTTAGATTTGCGAATGCTGCATGTTACTTAACCAGGCCCATTTGTTTACATGTTGCAGTATGCACCAAAAAATATTAACATTGATTTATTTTATATTAATGATATATATATACCACCTAGTCCTGATGATGACTATTATCGATATCCCGTTTGTTTTAGCTGGATCTGAAAAATCACTTTGTTAGTTTCTAGAATTGTCCTTTTTTGTCCTTTCCCACACACATTTAACAGTGGCTCTAAACTGAATACACCTTTTCCTTTGTGAGATATAAGAACATTGTTATAGAAGAAGAACAACCTTATGCTCACTGGCAGAAAGCTAAGGAATAACAGCTGCACTTTAGAGATGAGTTGGAAACTCTGGGGAGTCAGTTGCTCCGTTCCATTAGCACTGTTAATGTCACTCTCTGGCATGCTGCTGTCACGTTGGGCATTTCATACCTTCCTTTAGAGGAAATGTAAGAAGAGATGTGGAAATCCAGTTCATGTGTAAACATATTTGGGCACCGGACGATAACTTTTATGTGGTTTTGAACATCATATCCCAGATTTGCTCTCAGTCTTAAAATAGTAAAAAGGTCCAAACGTCTGGAAATTGTGGGGTATGAGAATTTTCCTATTTAACCACAATAGTATTGGTGAAATCAGACATGCCAGGTGAGAAGCTCTGGCTAAAAAGCAGAACAGTTAAGTTCCAACAATAACAAACCATGGATTCATGGCGCCTAAGGGCGTTGTCATTTTCATGGCCTAGTTTCAGTAAAGGTCATTCAGGGAAAACCGACTTATTGGTGTATTAATAAGGTGTCCAAATATATGTGGTATTGCATAGTAAGTAATTTTTGTTTTTCTCTTGTAGCTAAACTGCTATAAAGTTGGAGTCCTCTTCTTAATAACTAAACAATCACATTCATTCATTCATTCATTCATTTTTCTTCTGTACCCGCTTATTCTCTAACCTGGGGTCACTAGGGTCTGCTGGAGCCTATCCCAGCACACAAGGCAAAAGGCATGGGTACACACTGGACAGGTTGCCATTTACTTCTATGGAAAATTCAGAATCATCAGTCAATCTAATGAACATGTTTTTGGATTGTGAAAGGAAACCGAAAATACCCAGAGTAAACCCACGCAAGCGTAGGGAGAACATGCAAAGAAACCCCTTGCCAAGTAATGGAACCTCGGACCACCATGCTGTAAGGCAAAAAAATTAAAAGACAAACAAAACAAATTTTTTGTTGGCTAATCAAATGGCAGGAAGAAAAAACTTAACATAATCCCAGACCCTAAATAGGTAGTATTACTGGAACAGATCATATTTAACAAATTTTATTGTAAGGTTGGTATATACACATCAAGAATCGAAACAGAGTTTTTATTTGTGGTAATCTGTTGGTTTTGATACAGCATCTGTTACTATTCAAGCGTTTTATTTGAGTGCAAAAATATTCACCCTCCAGGGCTTGCTGGATGGGTGATAGGGTGATTAAACATTGCTTCTGTAAATCTGTGTACAATAAATTGGTGTGCGGCAAGTAAAAAATTAGTAAGAAAAAGAATTAAAATTATAGGAAAAAAAATTAATGTATAGGAGGTGCTGGAAAATTAAACAAATCGGTTTCTTCTTGATGTTGCTTGGATCTGTTAATGCCAAACATTGGCGTGTTTAAACAGTTGGTAACATTACATCCAACATCAATTTGCTGTTAATGGCGCAATGACTGTTCTGTGCTGCTGGTTTCAGTGATTTAACAGAAGCAGGCATGTGGTAACAGAGATTGTAAAAGGAATGTATGTAAAAAAAAAAAAGAAAAAAAAAAGCATTTGCTGTCATAAATGAAGATGGAGTTTTTCTCTTAGCCAGGTGTGGACCGGTTAATTTAATTTTTCAAACTAGGGATTGTAATAAAAAAAAAATTATAATTCAAGGATCATGTTTGTACTCGTACACCTCATCTGCGATTGACACAGTTGTTAGCTTACGTTTTATTGCGCTTAATTATATCTGTCATTGACTGGACTTTTTCTAGCCAGTGTGTAATGAGGTGAATTTTGAGATAGTGTGCTTGCAGCATCCTGAAATTGGTGAAGTTTCCCCTGGCATTGTAAAAAAAAAAACGTAAGTACACAAAAGACGTGATCTATGACTGGTCCTTACAGCATTTTAATAGCTGCGTTATATGGATATTTGTGGATATTTTTTGTGTAGAGCAATAAAGTCCAAAAATAAACGACAATACATTAACAATATTCTTGATGAAATACAGTTTGGATGCCAGGTCAGTTAAATGTGGTGTTTTGCATGAGAGCTGCAAGTGTCATTATTGTCATATTAGGTGCAGAGGCTCTGTGAGTGCCTGTGTCACAGTGGGCCTACTGTGCAAATTCACACAGGTGCCTTATCACCACTGCTTGTTTGCATACAAGCCAGTCAGAGCCTCTTAAAGCTGTAGGCGTCTCTGTGAGAATCTTGCAGGACACCACAGGGTGTTTTTTTTAACTTTGTTACTTCACTTTGACTTAAAATAATTTTTAAGTTTAAAGAGAGTCCTGAGCAATTTAGCAGCCAACAAACCTTAATGCACTTTACTATCAGAGCAGTGTGATAACAGCTGTGTGTGTGTATGTGTGTATGTGAGAGAGAGAAAGAGAGAGAGAAAGAGATTATTTGTGCTACAGATGGCACATCTTTCTTGCTGACTT
>JAOTQW010000032.1:11813398-11837277 GCA_026260075.1 Sisor rabdophorus | reverse complement strand
ATATATGTGTGTTTTTTTTAATCTTTCCAGGTACTGATGGGAGAGCAGCACTGAGTACCTGAGGTAGTGGTCTCCAGCGAGAATGCAAATGGACTGAAGGGTTTTACCCAAACCCATGTCATCACAGAGGATTCCATGCAGCTTGTACTTATTTAAAAAGGACAACCAATTGACTCCATCCTTAAAGTAAAACGCATATCAGTTTTATTAGTGTACAAACAAAGTTTTCATTAATTGCCACCTTAGATTACATTTAGAACATAAAGAGGTTACATGTTTGTTTAGCCACTTTTGGTTTGCTTAACTGTCTTTGGTACAAATAATTTATCATCAGCACACATCTAGGATTTAGAATGTGCAGCCAAGAAACACCAATTCAAATGATTTATGGTGAACATTTATTATGCTTAAATAAATACACAGTAAGAGTTTAAAAGGACAGAACCTTCTACCTGCTGATATTTCCTGAGTTCTGCTTTAATAGGGACGGGGATCTTGTAATTCTCCAACTTTCTGCTGTCTAGCAGCTGTTCCAGAAAGCAACGCTCTCTGGCTTTCTGCTGTATAAGATCATCTGACATGTTGGGTGGATTTGGGATGCCAGCCTACAATTGATAAAAACATGCATTTTTTGCTTATAAAGAAAAGAAGGAAAAAAACAACATTAGACTTAAATGGCCTAAAGGGCAATTTTCTGATATGCAACAAAATTTCGCTCACAAATATCTGATTTAGCCACGCTTAGACTACTAAGCAAAGACAGTGATGGGTATGATGTGTTTCTTTACAAAACTAAGCATTCCCTGAAACAGGAAGTAGAATAAGGAATACTCACCTCCAAAGGAAGCAGGCGGATTAGAGTGGCAAAACATTGAGTGGCCATGAATCGGACACTGTCACTAGGATCACTCATGCGGCCCAGCACAGGCACCACCAGCAGTACGATATAGGGTACAATGTCGACATCCAGCTGTTCCATTACACCTGATAGCTACAGTCAAGGAATGCCACTTGTTTTACATAAAGCAGAAGATTGCCTGTAATACTGAATACTATTATCTAACAACAAACTAGTACTGCCCACCCGCCCGCACAAACACGTGTAGGATACAGGCCAGTGCCTCAATGGCTCCCTCCTGTTTGGTACTGTTCTCTATCGCACCTAACCATGGCAGCACCTGTTCTAGAAAGCAGTTCATGGTTTCCATAGTGGCAATCTTACTGAACACGCCGACACAACGAGCAGCCATGTGACGAACAGCTGTGTACGGATGCTGTAGACATGCACACAGCAGAGGTAGCTGTTCCAAAAGCTAAAAAAGGATTAAAAAACATGAAAATTTCAACTAAGGCAGAGGCAATTTAATAATAAAATATTTAAGGGTCTTGTCAGGGATGCAGGTATGCCCGTGTGTATGTATACACACACACACACACAAAATTGCATATTTGCCTACCAGAGATTTGAGTTCCTGAGCCATTGCCCCTGTAGCAACCTCCAACACCTGTAAAGAGTTGACCAGCTCCTGAGCTACCAAGTCACCTTTTTCCAATAGCTGCCTGGAATCTAAATACGGCATGTTTAAAGTATATTTTGTAAACATTTAGGCAGAGTTATGAACAGGATAAACAATAGCTAAAGTATCTTAACATTGATATTATACCTTATTACATGACAGGGAGCTTACCCCAACAATGCGTGTCTACTAAAAACTTCAGTGGCCCAGTCATAGAGTCCCACAGACAGGGTAAAGATTTGATGAAGCCTGAGCCAAAGTGCCTAGCAATTGTAGTCAGAGAGAACTCCGCCCCTCTCCTCTGGATTAGAATTGGCTTCTTACTCTGAGAAAGTAACAAAGACCAAGATTAAGATAGTAACTTGGCAAAAATATATATAGTACTTAATAATTAGAGCATAAAATATGTGACCTCCTCAGTTTCTGCAGAGATGGAGCTGCCTGAAATGTCACTTGGTGAGGCTTTTAGCAGTTTGGGAGCAGGTCCCCTTTTACTAGTGATGGCAAAAGCTGCTCTCTGATGTCGGTAGAGAGTGATGATGCCTTTCATTTTATTTACCGTATGGTGCATGCCATCCTTCTCAGACAAGCCTCCTACAGGAGAACACCAAAAGCTGCATTTAAATTATTGTTCTAATTAATAAAACTGAAGTACTTTTACACAAATTACTTCATACACCTAGGTTTTCTTACCTTTGCAGCCATCCTGTGTTAAAGGTGTGTGTGGTGGAACAGGGCACTCTGCATTAGGTGTGAGCATAGAATCCACACACACAGAACTGCACAGGTTTTTTATGATTTTTGAATTTGGGCAGGGCATGCGGTCTGTGCAAAGCTGAAGGAGGCGGGCTACACTGGAGGCAGCATAACCCTGTACCAGTGTGTTCTCTTCCTTTTTAATGGCCTCCATTAGAGGGCGGACAAGGGGGTTGAGTTTGTCAGGCAACGTTCTCAGGCCTACCATAGCACAAGCCGCAAAAGTATGTACACGCAGATGCATCTGCTGCCACTCAGCACTGGTCTCAGACACAGTGGCACATGCCTGCTGCCGCTTACTGTCCAAGGACTGCAGCTGCCGAGACTTAAGGTTTAAGGATGCGGTGGCTTCGGAGAAGATGCTATTTACCTAAAAAGAAAAGATGTACATGTCTTTGAAGAATGGGAGGAACCTGATGTACTTGGATTATACCCACACAAACGTAGGGAGGACATGCAAATTCAGCACAAAAAGAGACCCTTGCCCATCAATCAAACACGGGACTTTCTTGCTACAAGGCAACCGTACTTCATCTCGCAATTATAACTTTACAAATAAAATTTAAGTTAAAACAAGACACTGGTGATGGTACACTCAAGAATGTATAAAATAGCCGGGGGGGGGGGGTGTGCAATGACAGACTATATACCAGGTAGCATCATACAACTAGTTACAGAATAACATGCAATCCTGCAATTTTAATGGCCACCAAGACCATTTTAAAATTGATTTAAAATTGAAAAACTGGTATGGATAGTTCAGTCATGGGTAGGCACTCACCAGTTCATTGGCCTGATCAATTGTGAAGACACTGCAGTTGATTTTCTCCCTTACGTCAATATGGGCATCGGCGAGGAGAGTGATCAGCTGTTTGCATTCATTTTGCATGCGAGTGAAGGGAATAGCGATCTCATCATAATACAAATGTTCAGACAGGATGGCCAACAGACGAGGCTGGACTACACTAGACACCACCTCACACTCCTACAGAGAAAAGAACAATTAAATGGTTTACACGTCATGGTACTTGGAAGTTTGTAAACCCTCTAGGACTTTGTATTCTGCATGGTCATAGCAAACATATGACCATTCTTATAGATAAAAGTAGATAAAAAGAACCCAATTACACGAAGGAGATGTATAGGATTATACTTGATTTATTTACAAGGAAAATTATGCAGCTTGTATTTCATTTAAGAAAATCCAAAAGCATAGAGTTGAAGATGTTCTGTACACAGGATTGGGTTGAAATTCCTCCAAGCCAATGTGCAGGACAAACACTTGTCAGAAATTTTTAGTTACTTCAGAGTTTTCAGGAATGAATTTTTAGATATTTAAGAAACTAAGATGTATGGAAGAAGCAGTAAATGTAACCTAAGGGACCAGGTTATACATTTTTGCTTACCCTTTGTAAAGATGCCCACTCACACAGCACCATGGATACAGCGATGCGCTGCAGGGCTGACTTGGAGTTAAGGTGGAAGAGTAGAAGCTGGGCTAGTGACTCTGCTGGCCGAATCTCTTGAGTAGAGCTGTTCAATCGTGGGTCACAGATACAGTTGCACAGTGTCCCCAGCAATCTGCAACAATAGATCACTAAAATAATAAGGATTCAATTGCCAAAAAACAAAAGCAGAAAAACAAAGGCTAGTTTAAAAAAATCGTACAATGTACAAAGGTTTTTTAAAAAAGCACACACTTGGCAGCCATGAGCCGAGCACGAGTCACTACAAAATCTCTAGAGGCTGGGTCCTCAGTGATTGTGTCAGCACCCCCAATGTATTCCTGTACAGTTTCCTTTGTCTGCTGTCCACCCTGTCGAGACTTTCCACTCACCTTTTCCTTAATCCACACAAACATAATTAGCTCCATTTCACGAGGCATTACATATTTCAGATAACAGCATAAATAATAAAATTATATGACCCAGTCATTACTGGAGTCACAACCGGATACAGTCAGATTAGATGCACCTTGCACTTACTTTGGATCGAGCCTTGACCTCCAATAGCATGTTTATGTCAATGGGAATGTGGGGTGCTTGCATCATCAAACAGAGCCAGGCACCCATCCATGGACAGCTTGCTGCTACCACATACTGCTGAGGGGCCTGCCGTAACAGCTCACTCCATACCTTCACATGGGATGCACAAGCAAATATTTAACAAATATTCAATACCAAAAACAAGCATGGGCACCATTTACACACCTTTTGGATGAGATCAAGTATTTCTTGGTTGCTTTCGAGAATGCACAACTGAAATATGTGCCTGAGCATGTCTTGCAAAATGGGGTTCAGCCACATAGCACAGCTCTGGAAAAGGTAATAAAAAGTAACCATTAACATTTAAAATAACATCAGAAATACAACTAGGAAAACTTAATTTACTTTCTTCCACCCCCAGATATGCCTAGCTAAAATAGCTGGGACACAGAGTGGGACAGAAGAGATTGCTACTACAGTCAACTTCTACAGAATGTCCACTGCCAAAGTTTCATACATTACTTGAAACAGTTTAATATAATTTTGCTATGCAATATCACACCTGATCAGCTTTGGACAGCAGTGTGAAAAGGGTCTCTAAGGCAGCACGTCGAACAGAAGCTATGGTGTGTCTAAGAAACGGCCACACCCGAGGAACCAAAACAGTAAGTGACTGCTGCATGCTGCAAAGAATAAGAACTTGTTAAAGGGAACATGGGTAAAACTTTTAGCTAGCACAATCAAGCTCATATGATTGAACCAGGACCAATAAAATTAAGTGTAAAGGAATGCAGATGCAGAATTGACTTAGAAAAAAACAAACTGAACAGTATGATTAATACAATGTGATCAATCAGACCATACATAAAAGCTGTAACATTATATTTACCATATTTAAAAAATTACCTGCATTGAAGAACCTGAGGGTATGTAAGTAGGGATGATAATAAAGTCATGATGCTGTTTGTAGAAGCTGTAAGGTCATCAAGCTCCAGCAGAGCATCCCACAGTGTGTTCACTATGAAAGGAACCTACAACATTTAAACAGAAGCACATGAATGCAAAAATGGCTCACCAACTTAAAAACTTTTTAAAACAAAGCATTGGGTTATCATTTGGAGGTAAAAGAACCTCAGCAGGCTGTAGCTGCACCAGTCCATCAGCTACAGGGATAAGAGCAGCAGCTGCTACTGCACGTACATCATCATCCAGGTCCTGAAGGCCCTCAGTGACAGCAGGAAGTACTCGAGGCAGAAGTTGAATGATAAGATCCTGGAGGGTGGGGGAATTAAGGTAACTGACATTTACAATACAATTTTAGGAAAAATGTCCAATCTCCCCAAATTACTTGCACTGCCATACCCATATTTTTTACCTGTCTGACAGCAAGGGCATATTTGATGCCCAATAGTCCTCCATGCCGAACTTCCCACTGATCCTCTGTGAGCAGCTTCAACAAAACATCCACAGTCATGGCAACACCACATTCATTCATATGTCTTAAGGCCACACCCAATGTCTGTGCGCAGGTTTCTCTGACTGGGGCAACAACCTTATAGAGGAATAAAATAATGGATAATTAGAAGATCCTGAAAAGAATAGAGACAAAAAACCCACTAATTGTAATGGAGTTTACACAAAAACTGTTGTCTTACTTCATCAGACACAAAGTCCCCAAAACGATCTAGCGCAAAGACACAGAGAAGCCTGATGACCAAGTCCTCCAACCACTCTTGATGCAGCTGAGCTAACTGATGTTGAAGTTTAACAGATTGAAATACAGGTTCGGGTCACAATGCAGTTAAACAAATAATTATTAGTATTTTGAATAATGTTTTATTTTACTTAAACATGGCTATGAAATGTTCTGACACTAAAACTGATTCATGCTTTCAATATCAAGCAAAATCGAAGGCTTTCTAAAAATGCATGGGCATGGCTCCCAGAATGTTTCGATAATATCTTAACCCTTCAATACATACTACTCTAATATATATATTCAATTTCTTAATTCAACACAACTGGTGACAAAAAAAATCCTCTTCTGTTTACATAAGTTTCAAGTTTAAGCAATCAACTTTAGTTAAAAAGTCATGTTTTTCTAATAATTTACTGATACAAATGAAATGCACCTTCTTCTAATCTTCTCTAAAACCTTTGGGGTTTTTAGTCACTCAAATTATACAGAAAGTGTTTTACAGGCTGTTTTTTTTTTGCACCCTTTTCAGCTGAAGGCGGCCATGGATAAAAGTATTATGCAACCTGCGGATCATCACATTTAATTTACGCAAGGAGATTTTCAGTACAGTACAGTGTTGTAACCCAAAGGCCTACATCTAAAATCTCTCAATCATTAAAACATCAACTTCAGAAAAGTTGGTTTTGAAGGACAAACTGCAAAAAACAGCAGAAAAAGACCGGGAACGCTCCATGTCCAGTATTGATTCAGTTCAAGAGAAGATTTTTGCCCGTGGTCTCAATTTAGTTTTAGATATGCAAGTTTAAATAAATATTAGTTTGTATGATTGTGTATTTGATGTTTTTTTTTCATGTCAAACAAATAATTGGCATGTGGTATGATCATGAAACTTGCATCACAATTGCAGAGGTTCTGAATATAAAATTAAACAGCACAGCACTGATCTAACCTGTTCTGCAGTGCTGCCCACCATCTTCCCACCTCCACCACCATGACACTTCAGCACCTCTCTCAAGCCTGTGCCAGCACCGTGCCTTACCTGTAGTCCCAAAAAGAATTAAAATAAAATTAAATACTTAAAAAAAAAAAACAAAAAAAAACCACATAACTTTGACATTCATTTATTCATCTATATCTGCTTATTCCATAACTCAGGGTCACTGAACCTATCTCAGGGACCTTCTTACTGTGATGCGAGCGTGCCAACCACTACGCTGCCCCCACATGATGGCTTACATATAGACACTTGAAATTAACAAAAACGAACAATCTCTACATGACATGCACCTGCAGTTTAATAATGTAGCATTCTAAACAGAAAAAAAAAGGATTTACATTACCTCCCAGGATGGATTAAACAGGTCATTACAAAGTTCTTCACAGAAACTTTCCAGTGGCCACTCCTGAGTCTTTCAAACACAGAGGGGAAAAAAGACATCACTACATCTTGTAACAATACAAGTCTTGCCATAACTTTTCATCTAAGCTGCAAATTTTCCTTCGACTCAAGCCTGATTCATATAACCTGTACTAGGCAGTAGACTGGGTAATATAAAGCTATACACCATTAGCACAAAAACCAAAAACTGGGGATATTAATCTGTAATGTCTAAACACTGTTTAGCACCAAATCTTATATTTATAAAAAAATAATTTATTTATATACGTTAGATCAAGGTTATATATTTAATTTACTACATCAATCAAGTACCAAATAAAAAATATATATAAAAAGGTGTCATTTAGATTTTTATTATTTATTTATTGTTAACTACCTAATAAAAATAACCATATTGTAATTAAGATACTGTAAAATAGAATGAGTCATACCGCCTACCCCTAATCAGTACATAATCATGATCCAGAGAATTCACTTTGTGTTCTTACAAGCGGGATCCAGCTTGTATGCGGATACTGTATAATGGTTGTTCAAATCTGTTTACCCACCTCATCAAACAAACCAGAGCTATCAGGAACATTATCAATTAAGACTTTGTTCTCAGCAGCTGGCTGCTCGATGACTATGTTTGTGGTTTTTCGCCGTTTTTCTTCAGGCTCTCCTTCAAAGCTGTCATTGCTGATGATCAAAACACAGCAGAACATAGCAGCCTAATCCACACATTCAAACGTGAAATTAAATCTAAACAAGGCGGAAATGTTTGCACAATCAAGACAGCAGTACCTCTTTTCATTGGGGTCCAAATCTCTAGATCTTTGCTTTGCCACCAGCTTGGCCATCCGTTTAGCCTTGTTCTTTTGCCGACTGCTCATTCCAGGCCGAAATTCAGAGTCTATAAACTCTGCTGCCTGCATGGGCTGTAGAAACGATGCAAACCATTTTATCAACCACAACTGAAATGTTTAATTTAATAAATAGAGAGATAATAATTGGCTACAACTTAAGTAAAATCAACCTACTTTATTAATAATGGAGTATTATATTTATTAATAAAATACTTACTATATTAATAATAAATACAGAGAGAGAGAGATTTATTGGATGATTTATTAAATTTCTGAGAATCTTACTGCATGGATGCGTAAACTTTGGATCATGGGCCCCTTTCCCATTTGGGATCTGTTAATATTAGCAGTACATGTGTAATTCAAGTCATCATCATTAAACAACTCCTCTGTGTCCATTCCTATTGCAGCACCCATGTCCAGGCCTAGTTTCTTCTGTAGAAGCTTCCTTTGTCGGGCCAGACGTTCCTTGGGGTCCACATCAGCTGTTTGGCAGATAAAAACAAGGCAATTAAAACATTGTGCAAAATGCTGTGGGTATCTCAGTGTTTAATTCTTACCAGGTAAATAAAATATGAAATGACTGGCAAAAACAAAAGCTATAACTAAATAAACAAGAAAAACATGAAAATATTTTATCTTTTTTTTGCAATGCAAATTTCTTGCAACATTGCAGAAGTTGAAAATTGGTCAGTCAAATAGCAAACAAATTTTTTTTGCATTAGTGACAGCCAACACTACGCAAACTCTTCTTTTAACGCCCTAGTCAAAAGCAGGTAAACACAAAGCTGTATGCCTAGTTAAACTTTAGAATACTTTACTACTTACACCATGTGTATGAATGGGACACACAAACAAATTATTTACGCATTTAGAGTGCATTATTACAGTTAACAGAAGATTACTGGCATGACCGACAAAAACAAAAGCTGTAGGCTGTATGTAAACACTTACTCACACCCTACCTGACTTGTCATCCTGTACTTCAAATTCTACACCAGCAGACCCAAGCAGCGACGCTCCATGTCTGAGCAAACGGGAAATGTCAAACCTGTAAAAACTAAGTCTATCTAAAGAACCATCCTCAGGAGACAGGTCTTCTGAATGGGACTCTAAATAGGAAAGAAAACACTTGTTAGAAAAGAGTAAAGCATAGTTTGCAAAGAATCATACATAAAGTTCCGCCTGATAAATTTTTTGCCACTTTCACCTTTTCACACTAGAGTTTCAGTCTAAAAGAAAGTGTTTTCATATAGGTTTCTGAGCTAATTCTATACAAACATTAGCACAAGCCGAATACCCTAATGTTTTTCTTTTTGATCTTATCCCTGATATGCATCTACATGTGCCTTTTGTTCTATATTATACAGGTGTCTATACTGATTTTCAAAACCAGGTCACATGTCTAAAGTGAATAAGTTTAGCATGCAGTTTTAAACACAGCACATTACAATTTTGCAAACAATTCAACTGAGCAGGGAAAAAACTATGGCTTTTTTCCATCTATTATTACATGACCAGCTGAATGCCTACATGACTTAAGTTCTGGTTCAAACTAAATACTGGACCTAAACTAAATAACATCAAAAAATACAAAACGTTCAATCTTACCTTCCTTTGGCTTAGGAACTGGATTCCATTCTGGAATATTTTTTACTATGGCCTCCACTGCCTGACCAGCTGCAATTCGTGTGTCCCAGTTGGGACTCCTCAAATATGTTAAAACCTTATAAAAAGAATGCAGAAGAAAAAAAAATTATAGCGTTTAGGACCCAGGCATGCAATGCATCTGGTAAATATAAGGGACAGTATCTCCGCCTGTCATGCAAGGGTTGGATTGAGTTGTTGAACGATATACCAGGAAGACCTGGTGTCATTTGTTGTATGATGTATAATCATGTATGTGACAAAAATTTTATATGTAATTTAATCCTGTGCATTTCATTCACACACTAACTGCTTCACATTATAATTTCCTACTTTAAACTTTGGAACCCTAAGATTAATAGTAAAACAAAATCCCCATTAATTAAAAGCCATTTATGAATTGAACAGGTTTGTACATAAACGCACACAAGGCTTGTTTGACATCGCATTAGAGGCTTTGCAGGATGGAAAAGAGGAAGTGAAAGATCACCTTTGATAATAGATTATTGAGCTCATGTGGATGAAGTTTGACCACATCTCCCAGCTGCTGAGCAGCAGCTTTCCTAGTCACAGGTGTGGTACCAGTGTCCAACAAGATGAACAGACGCTCAAGCCTGAAATTTAGGTGGAGAGAGGGGGAAAAAAAAAACTTAAACACAGCAAAGATCCCAATCATTTTAACAGCAAGCATTGTTCCCAATGGACCAGAACATATTTAATAGGAACAATCACCACACCTATTTTCAGTTATAGTAACCAAACCAGAATAGAAGTTAATATTTCCTCCGTCACAAATTATTGTTACAGTTTACTTTTTAGCAGAAACGACCCCCTTTCTAACTAGCTAACTATATTGACTTTATAAAAATATTAACATGTTGGATGGAGGGTTTTCATCATTGCTGCAATCAGTGCTTAACAACAAAATACTATAGCTGATCTATGCAGTTAGAAAATTGGGCTGCCAAAACCACTTCCCTTTCCCCGAGTCATGGCTCCTACCTCGATAACTCTTTTTGATAATGCTTTGGGCCTAAAAAATAGCAGCAGCAATAATGTAATTTTATATAATTTTGAACACACTATGACAAAAATAAAGCATGTTTTAGCTGACTCTGCACAACAGCAAAATTATGAGCTAGGCATCCTATCAGGTAAAACTCATGGAAAGGTATTAAAGAAAAATGACAAGAGCACAATTTAGAACAGTACTTTAATCATACAGAAAGGGTAAAACAAACCCAACTCAAGATAAAGGCATGATGGCAGACAGGATTGCATTGACATTTGAGAGGAGAAAATGTGTATAAAACAGGCAAACTTGCTGTTTAATCCATTACTGGCAAAGATGCTAATGAAATTACAAATCAAAAAAAGATTTTCACACAGTTACTGCTCTTTCCAGGTGGCTTTTCCATGACTTCTTCCAAGTCTTGTTTGCTATGCCTTAAAATGTTTAAAAAGGTCATGTACATGAATATACATTGGAGTGATTATTTGGATGACCTTGTCTAAGTGAAGGAAAAGATTTGGATATTTTGCACTTTAGAAAAAAGAACATTCAAATCTATATTTTCACCTTTGTCAGGGATTTAGATCCAGAAACGCCTTCATTTTGGTGTTTAGAAACATGTAAAACAAACGGGCTGGTGTGAGAAGGAATCCACATATGGATTCTTGGGAGGTTTTTCATAACATTGTAAGACTTCATTAAAAACACTTCATTGGAATAAAGAAAAACACTATCTGCAAGAGTTTGCAGTATTCTATGCTCAAGTGTGTTATCTGATTCAGTGAACATTTAAATGTGAAGATGCATTCAAAAATGGTTATTCGGAGAGACATTGTGCGATCATTTTGTATAAAAATAGACATGATGATGTAACTTCCTTGCCTACACTAACCAAGATCTAGCCGAATAACCGGTACACACACACACACACACACACACACACTAAAGGAGTGTCTTCTACTGTAAAATACCCAGAAATTTCCGTTCACGCTTTAATAAGATATTATGGGGTTTAACTAAGTAAGTAAATCACCTGCGATAGAATGGATAAGTGTTTAGCTTTTAAATAATCAAGGGCACAACTAACGTATACAAGACTGCAACTCGTACAGCTTTAACTTCTTCATGCCAACATAAGACGATCTAAACGCATCGTTCATAAGGTCATCACCAGCATCACATTACAAGGCCTCCATAAACTTTAACAGCACAACAATAAACACGGCGGCAAACTGGTTTTACTTTAAACCAGTTTTTAAAAACACAGCTTGAATTGATAAATTACAACTTTTCCTAAGCAACGTCTAACGAGATCACTTTAGAACAAGGTACGGATCACAATTCAAGCTAAGAAGCTAGCTATAGACTGGCTGATAGTAGCTCATTGTCGAGCGCTAGCTAGCTAGCTAGCCGTTAACCTGGCTGCCGATCTTTAAGGATGTTTTTTTATTACCCAGACAAAAATAAATAAGACCTTACCTTGAGACAGCCATAATGGGAAAAAACCTAAAGTATATTTCCTCCTATTGCAAGTATGGTCCGTCGGTGGTGTGTTGAATAACGGTCAGCCACCATTAATTTTTCAGGGGCGGATTAGCTATTTTTCACTGACCGGTGTAGCGCTAGCTAAACATTTAGCCTGCGCGTGCTAAATAGAGAAAGGCCCGATATCGTCACACACCATCCGGGGAAGCAGTGTGTCGCTGCTGGAGCCTAAAATGAGACGCTCGCTTTTTTTTCTTAGATATCGTCTTCCACCCAAAAACAACAAATCACGTTTTACCACCACGGTCATCAATTTAACCCTCGGCACTTCTACCAAAAAGATATTTCAAACGAATAAGTAAAGAAAAGTAATTTTGTTGGTCACAAAAGAAAAGCCGGGAGGCTGATTTTATATGAGGAGCCATCTTGTATTTATTCCTTCCTCCGCAGTAGCCGCGACCTGATTGGTTACATGACTTTCGGCTGACCAATCAGTTTACAGATGTCAAGAGAAAGCACGCGTCTTCCCAAAAAAACGAAAAAGTAAAAATCTTTTTGACAGGATATGGGTTTCCTTTCTACTCTAATCGAGTGCTATTAGGACTTACTTTATAATGTGCACTTTGTATTTATAATAAAATACTCAGACATGATTATCCAGGACTTATATTTGCCTATTCTTTGCAACTGGGGGAAAAAAACTGGGGGCCCTGCTCAGGGGCCCGGCATTGATCAGTTCCCAGCTTGTTCCCAGCTTGTTCCAGCTCTTCTTGCTAATTGATGTAGAGCACCGTGCCTAGCCTAGCTGAGCTCAGAGGTCTCAGAGGTCCCTTCACACATGCCTAATGCTGTCCTCAACCTGTTCCTGACACAAATACATTTAAAGCATTTATCAGATTTACTACTTGACCTACCAAAAGCACTTGGTAGGTCAAGTGCCTTGAACAAATTCAGCAAAATTATTTTACTTGCAATGTGCATAAATGAAGATAGGGAGGTGGCGTGGTGTTTAGCACAGTCGTCTCACAACAAGGGACTTTCTGTGCAGAGTTTGCATGTTCTCTTTTCTTGCGTGGCTTTCCTCTGGGTACTCCATTTTTCTCCACAGTCCAAAAACATGTACGTTGGTAAATCTAATTTGTCCATATTTTGAGTGTGTGTGGTTGTTCGTCTATATGTGGCCCTGAGATAAACTGGCGATCTGTCCAGGGTGTACCCTTGTGCGCTGGGATAGGCTCCAGCAGACCCCCATAACCCTGAGTTAGGAAATAAGTGGCTATAGAGATGAATGGATGATTGAATGAATAAATGTATTATTTAATCTATGGAATTACACTGTTGAACAAAACAGGTTGGAATTTTTTAATAACAAAGTAATATGTAGAGAACATGTCTCTTTATGACACACCTTGTCTAGTTTAATAACTTGCACAGACCTCTTTATAATTAAAAGAAAGTATAGTCATTTTCTCACTGTTTAAACTTTGAGCATGACAGAGTTCCTAAAATAGGCTTTATTGTAACACTGAGTGAAATTTTATAATCACAGTGATGTGATACATGTAAAACATGTTTTTGTTTAAATTTTCCAAAAGTGACATTTAAATCATTACCCTCTGAGATGTAAGGTAAGAGCTGCCTTTATGCTTTTCTCTGTTCTGACATGCAAATTGGGTTGCCCATCTCTGTCTTACTCAAATACATAGCATTGAGATTTAAATAGAACTCGATCAATGTTACTCTTTTCTAACAGTTTTGAGGTTGTTGAACTTTGTTTGTTAATCAAGCCAACTATTCTTGAACTGTTTAACAATGAGACTCAAATGGCATTTGTACATCACTCTGAAAAAGGTTGCCTGAATTATGTAGATTTATACCTAAATTTAAATTAATTATCTTTAACCAGAAACCTTCATTTCTGCAGCTTATTACAGTATTGAATGCAATAATTTAAATAACAGAAAATCACTAATGGGGTGGCACAGTGGTACAGTGTTTAGCACGGTCGCCTTACAGCAAGAAGTTCTTTGGTTCGATTTCCGGGCAAGGGGTCTTTCTAGGGGTGTCTTTTCTTGTTTTCCTCTTGTCTTTTCATGTTTTCCGCTTGCGTGGGTTTACTAAAAGTACCCCCATTTCCTCCCACAGTCCAAAATCATGTTGATTGGGGGTTCTGAACTGCCCATAGGAGTGAGTGAAGGTGTGTGGTTGTTTGTCTATGCGTGGCCCTGTGATAGACTGTGATAGACTGTCCAGGATATACACGTGCCTTTTGCCCTATGTGTGCTGGGATAGGCTCTAGGAATGAATGAATGAAATCATCACTGTTTGGTATTAGTTTAAGCCTAACAAAAACAACTCAAATGAATTCTTATTGGATTTAAAGCACCTACAACAGTAAGAATATTACATTTCCAGAAACAGGTACTACCACTACTGAACTTAGAGGTAGATTTTAATTTATGCTTTACAATTAGAACATTCCACATAGATATTCTCAGCTAAGTGCCTTTATTATAAATTAATTATATTGCTAGCAGTGGTGTTCAGTCAGGGCCAGTGAAGCCTTATCTGCTGGCCTAAACTTTATTGAAAGCCTACCTACATGTATAACCATAATTGTAATATTTATTAGATTAAATTGTATACATTTATTCTCAACAGCCTATTCACTTTATTTCGTAGTGTTTTTCCTGGCTGCACTGCTTCTACTATGTGTATTTGGATGTTAGACTTTTTGTCCAGATTTCAGTTTCTATGTGTTTCCTTTTAATTGTAATCACGAGTGCGGGATCAAGTTGTGTCAAGACCTATATTGTCTAAATTATTCCCAAAGCAGTGACAGATTTCTAATTGGTTAATAATATTAAAGAGTGTTTCTATAACCAATCATATTTTTAAACCTGTTTTTGAAGCCTGCTATGTGGTGTACAATGATGTCTGTATCTTTTCATCTTCTAATTGGTTAATTAGAGTGACAATGATATATAGACTAGCAAAACACATATGTACAATAATTATTTAGTGGGTAATAAACTTTGTGGGTCTTAAAGATATTTTACACACAAAATACAACACACTCTTGTCTCACTATTGTGTTTTCAAAGAAATGTGAACAAATTTGAAGAGGTACTCATTATGACTTATGACAAGTTAGTCAGAATTTAATGTATAATTAATAGAAATCTTTGTGTGAATCATTGTGTAATATTAAGCCAGTTAACACACATGTGGCTGTAAAAGTCATGTCCACACAAGAGGCAAGTGTGGTTGAGGTGCTGGATTGAAAGGGTGTGATCAGGTCATGGATCACTAAACTTGGTTCTGGAGGGTCGGGTTTAACTTCAACCCTAATTAAACACACCTAAACTTGTTTATCAAGGTCTTGCTAGATATACTTGAAATATAGGTGTGTTAACGGAAATTGGAACCAGGACACCAGCCCTCCAAAAAAGCCTTCCCTTAACCCTCAACCAAAAATGTGAGTTGCTCTGGATAAGAATGTCTGCAAAATGCCAATAATAATTAATAACATTTTTTTGCCAAACATTTTATATAAAAAAATTCTCAAATTATAAAATAGTCTGAATAAGTCTAAATATTTCTAAATTCAACATGCATAACAATTTCATTTAATTTTAATAATTAACTCATTTGTTCATCTTCTATGCCCACCGAAGTCTGCTGGAGCCTTTTCCAGCACACAGGAAAAAAAGCAGGGGTACACCTTGGACATGTCGCCAGGGCCACACATGAGCAACCACACACACTCAAACTCACTCCTATGGACAATTTAGACTCACCAATCAACCTAGTTTTGGACTGTGGGAGAAAACTGCAGTACCTGGAGTAAACCAATGCAAGCATGGGGGAAAACTCAATGATTACCTTTAATGATAAACTGTTTTTTATATTTTACAATACTTTGTCTACTGCTATTATGTTCTGTAAGCTGTAGCCTCCTGTCCATTTCTTTCTCTTGCTATCTTGGGGCTTTCAGTAAATTATAAATGTACAAGAAGCCTTGGATTTGAACTAGGAAACATATGCGATCAGCAACAAATTATGGTGCATACATTTTAGAATGTTATAAACAACGTGAAACCAGATTGAAAAAACTGTCACTGTGATTATCATTAACTTATCAGATTGGTTAGTTTGATGTCTGGAATCATATAAATGTCATATAGACTGATACAAATTATTTCCAATACTTCTACATACAATTTTTAATGTAATAACATTTAGCCTATATAGGGCCTTTGTGCTAAACATTCCTGCAACAGAACAGAGATAGAATTAAATGTCCATAATAATTGCACAGTACATTATAGCCTAGCCTCACATAATTAGAAAATCTCATGATAAGGCCTGTCGTCAGTGTGACTTTATCACCAGAGAGTCTAATTTAAACTTTGCTTAAAAGTCCAATTTAAACAGCTGAATCAGGATATCTTTAGTGCTGCTCTTTTGCATTGATTACCTTTACTGCTGCAATTTTTGCCCACCTCTTATGCAAATGTGATGGCTCTAACTATTTTTCTCTCATCCATCGATACCTCACTGGTCTACGAGATGGTTTTTCCAGTTACACCACCGATGCAAACTGAGGCGAATCGGTCTAAAAATAGACATTTAAAGCTAATAATTCTTCAAACACTCGCGCAACACCTTTGCAACAAGAAACACTTGTCAGTCATGTCACAGTATTTTCACCTCTTGAACAAAAGGTGTCATGTTGTAAGTTGTTATAATATCTATATGTAAACGCTAGGAAATATACATATTTGATTATGATCCACTGTCTAAGATTTCTCTTTCAATCTCAAAGTTTTAAATTTATTAAGTGAAGAGCAAAGACTAAGGAAAAAGTGTTCAGAAAGTGGGTGGCGTGGAGGCGTAATGCCTCACAGCAAAAAGGGTTCGGTTCGATTCCCCCGCAGGGGGTCTTTCATGTTCTTCCTGTGCTTGTGTAGGCTCTGGTTTCTTTTTACAGTCCAAAAACATGACCCTAGATTGCTCCTAGACCCATAGAAGTGAGTGAGACTGTGTGTACATTTGGACTGGAAGGAATATTGGATTTTGATGTGTTTTTATTATAATGAATATTTTATGTAATTTGTGTACCTTAACAAATGAGCTCAACTTCAGCAGCAACATGTAATTTTGTACAATTTTAATAAATTTCAATAAATTTTTAATAAATTTACTAACTGAGGTGAGTAGTTAAAACCAGTTAGTTAGTAAGTGCAGTTTATCCAATGCAAGAGACAGAAAACAATAAACAAATACTAGACTCGACTTGACCTTACATTATCTCAAAAGGGCAAGGCAAGAAAAAGACAAAATTTATATACACTAAACTGAAGGGGGCATGAACTTAAATAAGAAACACCTAGTGGTCCCGCAAGCCCAAACAAGTGCTGACACATTTTTAATAACTGTTCTATAAAGCTCTATCTTGTATGGTATGGTGTCTGGTCGTCTAGTCTCTTAGCATTTATACATTCAGGAGATGTGGGTTTGGACCACAAGGGTGGAATGAAAACATTCTTTGGCATCAGGCTGAACTTAGCATTTTCCAAAATGTCCCACGGCACCTTTAAAATGTTCCCTAATCTGGTTCATTAACACACTTCCTAACTATAACATCACAATTGTGAATAGAAAGCAATAAAGGGAAGCATAAATGCAAACACTTGCATAAGGTGGACTTTTTTTTTACTGCAGGAGAAGCTCACTGACCTGAAGGGTGACCCTAGAAAGTAGTTTTATTCCATAGTTTTAGTCACTTATTTAGTCACTTAGTCACTATCTTATACAATGGAATTTTCATCAGCAATTTTAGTGTTTACAGGAAATATTTTGCATAATCATAACCACAGTATAATTCCCATTCTGCACCAGTCCACCCTAATGAGGAGGAAACCTTAATTCTAGCAAAAAGAGCATAAAGCATTTATGTACAAAAGGTGATTAAAATAGATTCAGGACAAAATCAATAAACTCTTACAAACAGGAGAATGTATTTGCAAATTACACTGGATGGGTTTACTCCGGTCTAAACACATACATTAGGTGATTCTAAAATCAGTCATAACCATCTGATGTCATCAGTATGTGCCGACCAAAACCTTCTTAATACATTTTTAAATCTTTTGCTTGTTTTAGATCGAAATGTAATATGTTAGCAAATGCATCTGCTAATTAAAAAAAACAGTGTGCTAATAATGAAACACTGTTTATAAAACCTGTTCATAGAAATGTTGCATTTATTCTGTGAGTTATTAGCTTTCCCAGATGATAATTTGTTTTATAACAACCTATGTAGTCATGCTGAATTCTGCACACAGATGCATAACAGGTTTCTGGACCATGTGAATAACTTTTAGAGGAGCTGGACAGCAATCTACAAGGGGAATAGACTGGTTACCACAGTGATGACAATTTTAGGAGAGTTTCAGCCAACAGATTCCTTAAATCATTTCCTCCTCCACAGGAGCTGCTAAGAAGTGATGCAAGCAGGCATTTTTGTACATGTCTGTTAAAAGTGTTAAAAAGAAAAATTCACCCTGGATTTTTTCTAAAATTCAGCAGTGCGATGCAGACAGATTTTGGCTGTTAAGATCTTGGTGTAGTGGTTGGCACAGTAAAGAAGGCCCTGGGTACGATTTCCAGGCAAGGGATATTTCTGTGCGGAGTTTGCGTGGCCCCCCACATTTGCGTGGCTTTATACTGGCTTCTCCGGTTTCATCCCACAGTCCAAAAACACAAACATTAGGTTGATTGTTGATTCTTAGTTGCATATAGGAGTGAGTGTGAGTGGTTGTCCATCTATGAGTAGCTCTGCGATGGACTGGCTACGTGTTCAGAGTGTACCTCTTCTTTTCGCCCTATGTGTGCTGTGATAGGCTCCAACAGACCCCCTTATGACCCAGGGTAAGGAAATAAGAGGACATATTCTTATGAATGAATAATGGATTATAATAAACATCACAACTGTGTGGGATTTTAACAAACGGTTTGGATGTGTCAATTTTATGAACAAAATTTTATTCACAGAAAACCAGAGAAAAAACTCACACAAGCACAGGTAGAACATGCAAACTCCACATGGAGAAACACCTTTGCTGGAAATTAAACCCGGGAAGTTCATGCTATTGAGTGTGGTTGTTTCTCTATATGTGGGCCTCGGATAAACTGGCAACCTTCCCAGGGTGTATCCCTGCTTCTCGCCCTATGTGCGCTGGGATAAGCTCCAGTAGACCCCAGTGACCCTGATGTAGGGAATAAGCAGGTATGGGAAGATGAATGAATAACGTTTTTGATGTGGAGTAACGGCGCTTATCACTATGCCACCACTCTCAGCCATTCATTTCAATGTCTAAAATCATTCATAAAAATATACATCACAATATTGTGGTTCCTAAAGAAAAAAATTAGATCAATAAAACAGTATGCAACAGAAAATGTTGTACAAGAATGATACAACATTTTTTTTGATTTATTTTAAAACAGTTTGGTACCAAAGTGCATTTGTCACTTTACAGGGTAACATGTCTACATTAAACACATGTGGTGTAAACTATTACTAGCATAAGTTTACTGGTGCTGATCAAAATCACACCAGATTTTTCTATTCAAGTAGCAGAAATCTTAAAAAAAAAAACATCTAACAAACAAAAAAACCCACAACTGTTCTCAGTGCAAAAACCCAAAGAAAGAAACCAACAAAGAAAATTTCCAAAATGCAAGTTTGCATAGAATTGCACATCCTGCTCACTTTGCACCCGGTTGTATTCAACCCATGTCTATTACTTTAATTTTGTTTACATTAAAACAGACTTTCAAGCTCATATTACTGATCTTACGATGCAACGGTACCATCATTTTTAGGGCTTGCTTAATATTCACATTAATGTCTTTAATGTCTATAGATGGTGCCAGTCTTCAATCACCTGTTGAAGCATGGTGCCATGCAGGAGTAGACGGAGTTCACCTGGTAGGGCCGGCTTGGCATCTTCATTTTAGCATCAACTGGTACAGAGATAGTCTGTGGCTGTGTTTGCCCATGTGATTGTCCACCAGACACCTGCATGGAACCACTGTGACAAACGTAGGTACTTGAGTGGGCAGGGACTAGCACAGGTTGGCAGCTCTGTTGGGCGTATTGCAAGTTGGGTCTGTGGATGTACTGGGCTACAGTGGCGCTTTGGCTTTGTGCTGGGTACACAGCCTGCCCTAGCTGTAGACCAGACTGCTGTAGCTGGCACTTCTGCTTATTGGCTTCATTTACATCACCATCATGAGCACTGTAAGGAAAAAAAGGCTTGAGGTCAGCACATGAACATTAAAATGGATAGTGATACAAAAAAGCCATAAAAAAAACAAAATACAAAATGTTTTCAGTTAAGTTAAGCAGTCACCCACAGAAGCAGTCTCTCCACACAGGGCAGCAGCTGCTCCCAGGTGTAGGCAGACAGGCGCTGTAGACGAGACGGCCAGGTTGGAGCCAGGCGCAGAATTACTCGAGATGAAGCCACACAGGAAGCAGCTATCTTTGACGGTGCAAATTGTAGAAATGCGTGCTCTAGGAATTTAAATACATTTTAGACACCTCACCAGCACATCCATGTGACTCTTTATTTGGAATAAACTGAAATACTGACTAAACTGACTGGTCTTGAGCTCACTAGTAATATTGCAAACAATGGATGAACCCCCCATAGCCATGCTCCAATATCTGGTTAGTGTAACAATAAAGTTTATAGGATGTTTAAAAAGTCATGAAACGAACTCTAAAAATAGCCTTTAAAACCAACAAATCTGAGTAATTTTACCTTGCAAAGACACTTCCAGAAAGTAATCGGCATACTTGTTCATATACAACATAGTCTTCTCTGAGCACGCCATAGGCCAGCCATCATGTAGATCCGTTTCACTGACAGCAATGGACAGGTAATATTCAATAAAGTGTGCAGCTGTGGGTAAGTAGAGGTTCCAGTGAAAGGTCTCCAGCAGCAGTAGCTCCATGTGCAGAAGGCCCTGTTTAGTCAACACCAGGTTCATGGAGCTCATGCAAGTAAGGCTGTTGAGGCTCTCCAGTTTAGGCACTCGGTCCTCTCTCTCTTCAAATTTACCTGGGGAAAAGGAGGGTTACAAAGATCAACTTTTTCAAGCATGTAATTTTGGCAGTTTCACCAATTATAGTGTGCAGAGTATATGCAATAAAATCATGCAACATACTAGCCAAGAGAAGGCATGAAAGAGCCACCATGTGGAGCTGCTGCAAAGAGATGTCATAGCGGTCCATAAAGAGATCCAGCAGGTACACAGCCAGATGTCGAGCTGCTGGACACAGCTTGAAGCGGTTGCTCACTATGGCTATGAGGTCTGCAAAATAGCGTCTCAGATTCAGTTGTGGGGACTGACCGTTGTATACAGGCAACCTCAGCTCCTTAAAAAAAAAAACCAAACAAACATGGACATTCATGGTTACCTATAGCAAAATAAAACAATAGTGATCAATTAAAAGGACATAGACCTTGTAGCGCAGGGCATGGTAAATATCTCCGGCGAGTTGACCTTTCCACCACTGACCCTCAAGCTCCATTGGAAGAAAGGTTTTAGGATGCTTTTGGATCCGAAAAAGCAGAGTCAAGAATGCAGTCTAAGCAGGCCAACTTACTATCAGTAACGGAGCATGTAATCAGCCTATCCAGTGGAAAAACTGGTGCAAACTACTGCAAACGTGAAACTGCCAACTCCTCTAATTGCAAAGGTCACTCCCATCCAATATCCATCCCGTGATCGTGGGTAATAAGGGAAAAAAGGTTTGTGTTTGTTACACGCTGATTATCAGCCATCGGTTTAGTCTGTGGCCAATAGTTCTCTCAATCAACAGCTGCTAATTTAAACTCTTTAACAAGTGGAGCACCTGAAGCTGGCGGCAGGTCATCGTAGCTTCTTTGTCAGTTTCATCCCAGATAACCAACAAACATTTCAACAAAAACCCTAAAGCAAAAAAATATATATGTTTTTTCCCAAGTAAATGTCAACCTGCTCGAGGTGAAATTGCGCATGGCTTCTAAAAGCATGCTCATTTTTTTTCTATATCATCTTAGCCCTAATTCCATCTACTACTCAGTTACTTACCCCTACACAATAAACCTGTACACACACTAAACACTTGCAAAGTATCCCACACACCTATTATATTACATAGTTTCGAAATAAATAGTTGTCATGTTTATGTTTACAATAAAACGGAATATAAGCAGCACGCCGCACAGAAACATATTCCTGCGATTTCAACCAATTGGATTCCGTTTTACAACCCTCAAAATCACTGAGCACCCAATAAGGGGCATGCTTGCAATGACGTCATAGAGTAAGTAATGTTGATATAGAGTCGCAAGTCAAACTCGCCCCCCCAATTAATTAATTTTTACCCGTTTTTTACTTATCAACTGTTTATTACTAATTATTATTTACTAGACAGAAAATGTAAGATTTTTATTAATCCCCGAAATTGAACGTGTTTATAGGCTACTCAGGCGGCACGTTGGCGTCAGGTTAGCACATTGGCACAAGCAAGCGAATCGTGGGTTCGATTCCCCATTCTTTCTGTTCTCCCCCGTTTGCGTGGGTTTCCTCTGTGTACTACGGTTTCCCACAGTCCAAACACATGTGTATTAGGTTAATTGGGGATTTTAAATTGCCCATAGCAGTGAGTGCGTGTGGTTGTTCGTCCTGTGTGGCCCTGCGATAGACTGGTAACCTGTCCAAGGTGTACCCCTGCCTCTAGCTTTATGTGCGTTGGGATAGGCTCCAGCAGACGTGACCTGTCCAGGCAAACCCCCGTGACCCCGAGTTAGGGATTAAACGGGCATAGAAGGTGAATGAATGAGTTTTTTTTTGCCGAATGATCTGAACGATGGCTGTGATCAGTTAAACTGTAGAGGTCGTTATGATAAACTTTAGATATCCACCATAAAATGTACGTACTTTATTTTTGTTAAATTATATTCTTTTTAGAGAGTGAAGGCTTATGAAAACGTTATTTCTGTGGAATGTGATCGGTGATCATCAACTTGTTCGTGAGCATTATATCGCCCTCTACCGTTTACCTACATAGTTAGTCATTCAGCACAATTAAAATGTCTTATGCATGTTAGTAAGATGCTTTAGTAATAAGATATATAACATTTATTCATTCATTTTTTATACCCGTTTATTCCCTAATTTGGGGTCACGGGGGTCTGCTGGAGCCTGATTTAATGTTACTAGAAAAGCATTGTATGTATAAAAAGCAATGGGCTTTTAATAAAACATCCTCTTTTCATTTTATAAAAGTATATAAAAACATCTTGCAAAAAATTGAATAAATTAAAGCTGAGAACTGAGAAAAATGAGAACGTGATACTTTAAAAGCAGCGAATTGTATGTCATTTATTTATTTATTTTTATAATCCCGGGCGTGGGGTCTTTCTGTGCGGAGTTTGCATGTTCTCCCCGCGCTTGTGTGGGTTTCTTCC
>JAOTQW010000032.1:11712639-11724097 GCA_026260075.1 Sisor rabdophorus | reverse complement strand
AAGGTTTTTTTGTTTTATTTCTGTATAGCATGTTCATAATCCGGTAGCGCAGTGGCTTAGTGGTAAGCGCTGTTGTTCACACCAAGAAGGTCCCGGGTTTGATTCTATGGCAAGGGGTCTTTCTGTGCAGAATTTGCATGTTCTACCAGCGTTGGCGCGGGGTTTCCTCCAAATTTTCTCCCACAGTCCACAAACATTAGGTACATTAGGTTGATTGGTAATTCTAAATTGCTCATAGGAGTGAGTGTGTGTGTGTGTGTGGTATGTATAGACTGGTGACCTGTCCATGGTTTATTCTTTCTGCCTTTCCCCCCTAGATAGCAAACATCAACTGGTTAAAGAACTCCAAACCTATTTAACCATTAATCTGTGAATAGGCTTGGCAAGAGAAAAGGGATTAGAAATAGAAGAATTGATGAGTTGTCAGTTCATGTGAAAGGAGCAAAATCATAGGATCTTTACCATTTAGTACATAAACATTACTTTTATTGTATTTGGTATGTGCCCTTCTCCATAGCGACCTAAGTTTATCTCTTTTAATACACTTGAGCAATTGGCGTTTAGGAGGCCCATCTTAGAGGCCTAAAATTTGTTTGTGATATGAGTCGAACCCTAATCTTTTACAAAGCAGTCCAACACCTTAACCACTGTACTACCACTTCACCACGTACTAACTTTAGTTAAATATTGCAATGTTTAGTTAAAATATTGCAATGCTTATGAGAATTATGAAGATTCTAGCATTATTGATCATTAACTTTAACTTCTTCTTCTGATTTATTGCCACACAGTTTAACAATCAGAGGAATGTGATATCTACCCTCTACATGAGGTCACAGATGCTGACAATTGGCTCATGTCTTTGTGCTTGGCAAGTATTACATTCCTTCCACTCCTTTACATTTGTCCTGAGCATCTCTTATGAGCTTTACTTTGACATTTACCATAGCATCTTTGACATCTTCCATAGCATGAATTTTTGTGTTAATTTTTCAGTATCTTTCTTTGATATCATATCTCTGGTGTTTTACAATATGATAATCAGAACAACAAACAAAATTAGTGCAAATATTTTAGTGAACACAAAAAAGAGAGACATCCCCACCCACACCTCAACCATGTAAACAGACCAAAGGTAAATATTTACTCTTCATGTTGCTTTACTGACTGCATGGTGCCATGTACAAATTACTTTCTATCATGCCAAACAATTGGGCTATAACATCCAGGGGTCAATTTATATTTGGTACCAACGATCAGCCTCTAAGACATGCCACTGGGATCTAGACATTTGTCTGGCTCATAGTTGCTGATAGCTGTCTTTGATACCTGCATGAAGCATATGGAAGGAACTAGGCTGGGCAGAAGATTACTTGCTAGCCTGAGGAATCACTTTTGAACAGCAGGCTAATGTGTCCTGTCAAAAAGTCGCATTCACAGTGAAACATCGTTTTTATCACTGGCTATCACTATGCCTGTTTTTTAGTGATATATTAGCCATTAAAGACATCAGCATTAAGCAACAGATGATGCATTCTGTTCTGGTAGATGATATTTCATGAAATCTCCTGACAACAAGAAAGAAAGTAAGATTAAGGAGGTTGTGTCATTGGCAGTCTTGTTTATCTCTACAGATGTCTGCACATCTAAATGTTTTGAAACAACTAATGGTCAATAGGAGAGCAACTCTATCTTTTTTTAAATTTTCTAACACATTTAGATTTTAAAAATTGCTAAGCCTTGACTGACTGGCAACCTATCCAGAGTGTACCTCTCCAGCCTTTTGCCCACATTTAGATAGGCTGAAAGATATAGATGAATGAATAAATGAATGAATAAAATGGATCTTGGGAATGTTATATAGTTTGATGGTCATCAGGCCTTTAGGAAGAACAGAGGACAGAAAGTGGTGTATTCAGGGTAGTAAATGTACCATTCCAAACTCACAGATCTGGAATCTTCATTCAGCCTAATCAAATTTTATTCTGATTCAGGCTAATCAGTTTTATTGTTCTTTAGTCAGCCATTTCTGTATTATTTATCCTACAGAGTCACTACTAAACCTGAAGCTTATATATAACTGACTATAGACACCAGGCAGGGGAGTACCACATCAAAATTGACTTCCACATACAAGCCAGATGTCTCATTTATGGAATTTGGCAAATGCCTTTATTCAGAGCAACTTACATTTATTTAATTTGTTGTTTAACTAAGCAGTTTTTGAGGGCCTTGCTGCGAGGCCAACACCATTACCAGTTGCAAATTTTGTCATGCAAATCAACCTAACAGCCTACAAGTAATGTCTTTAGAACAGGCTACCCACAGGAAACACATTCCCAAATAAAACATTCACAAAATATTTAAAAAGAGAAACAAACCAACCTTCTACCATTAAGCCACTATCTTCTTACTTTTGTTTGTTTTTCTTTTGTCGCTTCTCACTAACTTCTCTGTTTATCGCCAGTTCATCACAGGGCCACACATAAACAACCACACACACACACTTACTATTGCCTAGGGGGAATTTTGAATCGCCAATCAACCAATTTCTAGACTGTGGGAGGAAACCATTCATTCATTTATCTTCTATACCCGCTTACTTCCTAACTCAGGTTAACAGGGGTCTGCCGGAGCCTGTCCCAGAGCACATTTGGGAACGAAATGCATGGATACACCCTGAACAGGTCCATCGCAGAACAAAACAAAGACGAAAAACCACACACACTCACACTCACTGGTATGGGCAATTTAGAATCACCAATAAACCTAATTGTTATAACATGGTTATGTTAGAACTGTGGGAGGAAACCGGAGTACCTGGAGTAAACTCATGCAAGCACAGGGGGAACATGAAAAAAATCCAGGGCCGTGCCTCCCAGGAAGGAATATATAAAAATTTGCTAATATGCTTTGTTAAAAACACATTATTCTTTTTTATTTTAAATAATGTATTTACATTTATGAGCTATTAAATTGTAGAACTGCATAAAATGGCAAGGGGTTATACAGGGATACACACCTACAGGCAATAAAATGAAAACAAGCATACATTTAGCGTCATGTGTCTTTTCAGTTTTCAGCAGGCTCCTCTTTTGCAACAAACCAATAAAGAAGCGAGAATGATGACATCTTCTTGCCCTTCTAGTGAGTGTGAAGTTTACAATCCCTCTAACAGCTGTTCTATCTAATAACTAATGTTTCTGACAGGAAAAACAGGTCGAGATTAAATTTGTATGTTGACTAATTTCTGTGTACCTGTAGGAAAACATACTTAATACTTAATAATGCTCATAGTTAATATCTTGTAAGGGGTGGCGTAGTGGTTAAGGTGTTGGACTGATACCAGGAAGACTGGGGTTTGATTTCCCCAGTATACTACCAGTTTGATGGTAGTATAGTTTGATAGGTGGAAGGGGTGGCCTAGTGGTCACGGTGTTGGACTGATACCAGAAAGACCGGGGTTCGATTCAGCACCACCAAGCCACCACTGTGGGTTCCTGAGCAAGGTCCTCAACTCCACTTCCTCAGTTATAAGTCGCTTTGGATAAGGGGGTCTGCCAAATGTTGTAAATGTAATATATAAGGGAAACATGTTTAATATGTCTTCAACATGTTTCTTTTATTAAAATGGTTTATTCACAATTTATAGATTTATAGGGGACTGTCAAAACTCAATAGGATCGCTTACTGCTTGACCGAAGTCTCAGTTACACCAATTGGAAGGCGAATGTCATCAGCCAGCACTTTACAGGTGAGGTGATATTATCCACCAGGAAGTACAAAGGCAAGTATTCAACTACGTTAGGTCAGGCGCATGACAATTTACATGGCACTGCGGGGAGTTCTCTGCAGGATACGCCTTATGAAGGTTTTTCATTCTCCTAACCACAAAAAGCATCACATAGGATTATTGGCACTGCATACCCATGAAGGTAGCTGATCTCACCACAGCAAGGTAATTAGGACGTTGATGCTGAAAAGAATTTTAAGAATTAACATTTATTGAACAGCTGACAAATATCTGCCCCTTTGAATGACCTACCAAGGTATTCTCAGATAACTTAATACAATGCAAGTGAGGCAAAAAAGATATGTTTCTCTGTGCATTTGTTTAACCAAATCATTTTAATTATGGACCCAAAGATTTAAGCACTATATTGTAATGATTGCACTCCTTCTGTCAGGGCACCAGGGCACCCAGTGGTTTCTGGGTTTTTGCTAACTTTTACTGTTGTTTTATTCAAATTTTAGCGTCATTGCTGCAACCATCACATCACCCCTAAAGAGCAAGCCCTCCAAGTTCCATTAGTCTGAAGCAGCAATTAAAGCTTTTGACAAGACCAAGTTCACATCAGCTTCTATTCTCCAGCACCCCAAACCTGCTCTACCTTTTGTCATAGAAGTCAATGCCTTGGATCGTGGGGTAGGGGCTGTTCTGTCACATAGGCAGAGCTTACTATCCAAACTCTGCTCCATTGTTGGCTCATGCAACATATCAAGCTGTTTTATGTTTTGTTTGCTCTCACATATTTTTAACTTTGCCATTACTGTGTAATGACTTTTGCCTGGGCTTTGATTGCTGTTCTGATCTGCTCTCTATTATTTATTAAACATTTCATAACTAAATAAAACCATTGAAAGTTAAAAATGAAAGTAGTTAAAGCAGTTAAACAGTAGCAATTGCACCCCTCGCATGTGAGATATTGTGCACCTGCAAAATAATGCAAAATTACTATATAACCAATTGCTTAAATTAATCTTAATTGTATTTATGTCTGGGGTCATTAAAACTACAAAATAATTGTACCTTTTGGACTAATACTGCATGTTCAGCATAGAGGAGAGCACTAACATAGTAACACTAGTCAGATCACTCACACCTTCTTAAAACCATATGAATAGAGAATGTAATGTGAGGGACAGTGCAGTGTGGTGTTGGTGTAGTGGTTAGCACGGTTGCCTCACAGCAAGTAGGTCTCAGGTTCGATTCCTGGGCAAGGGATCTTCATCTTTTCCAAGCACTTGCTTGGGTTTTCTCTTGTTTCTTCCCATATTGGGTGTGGTTGTACATCTATGTGTGTCCGTGTGACGAACTGGTGGCCTGTCCAAAGTGTATGAATAAATAGAAAAATAATTTCAATTTCTACACAATTCTTTGATAATCAAATTAAATTTAAAGTGGTTATGGTTTCTTTGAAAAAAGACAATTAATTAAACCATTAATTTATCAGATCTTGATCAAATTTTGATAGCTCTTACAATGCTCCTATCAGCCTAGTCAATCACTGCTGGTCCCTGCTGGTCGCTGCCTTGCCAATGTCAATTTTTATTCAAATTTCGGGTTTATATTAGAGTGATCATTTAAATTTTTGTTTCCATGAAAATAGAAAGGCTGGGAAAAATTTGTTCCTCTGGAGCTGTGTCAACATGCTATGGGAACACTTTCTGTGCTACCTACCCTGTTTAGACAGTCTACAAAGGTCTAAAGGTCAAATGTGGGTCCTTTTGTTGTAGGTTTGTGAGGCTAAGACCTGCACTGCAATTGAGGTTTCCATCTTGGAGATTAGGGGGAACACCAAGAGTGTGCTGACCACATATGTCCAAAGAGGTCCAGAGGCTGCAGGCCTCCCAGCACAAACCACAAAAAGAGTAACTGCCTCTCAGAAATGTGCCCTGAGAACCCCCTGAGAGATATGTGTTGCAGCAAAATGGTCCTCCTAGCACACATTTATCTGCTTCTATCACCTATTCCTGTCACTAACACTCCTTGTGTAGCCACAGTGGCATGTAAGTATTGTGGCCAATGGGCCTGATAGTGATCAGGTAAGGCAGCTCTGCTCTATTCCACCGGCATACATGCTTTAGGTCGAAGCCTGACTTACTGTAGCTTGATGCTTGCTTTTGTACTTTGTGCTTTTTGTACCTGGTGTTTCACACATGCTTCAAGACTAAAGTCAAGAAGGAAGCTTCCTATAGCATTTATGGCTACTTGTGAATGCTTTCCTTTTTCTCAATATTTTTGTCATCTCTGTAACCTGTGTTCTGTGTGGTAAGATTTTTCTTTGATTATAGTAATGCTTCCTAACTGTTTTACCGGCAATAGCTAAGCCTTTGTCTCCTCTTTTGTATTTGTTCTGTATTATATGCGCTAATGTGCATATTCATTTATTCTAACTTCTATAACCGCTTATTCCATAACTTTGCTTTACATTTATGTTCTTATATTTTCTGTTTCAATCTGCTGCCCTGTCTGACCTTAGTTTTATGATTGTATGGCATTTGGTCTACCATGTACTGACTACATAAGACAAGATAGATAAAAAGACCCAGAGAAATCTATATTAATTGGAATATAAAGTTCTTTTTACTTTTTACTATCCTTGCAAGGACCTTGCTTATTAATGCTATTTTCCACTTTAATTTAATCTTAAATTTACCTCAGTAACCAAAATGAAACTTCATAAGCTGCAGACACACACACCTTTTCCTTGCTGCAACACTTTATTGCCTGTAAATATTTCAGTGTTAACATACTATTGATTCAGCTGAGTTTTCTGTTGCCTATAGCAGACTCTGAGCAGACTCTGCTTCTTCTGCCTGGTGTCTGTACAAGTACTGAAAGACAATGTTATCCCTAGTAAAGTGAGGTGCTATTGAAACCCTTTCAAAAACTTTTAATTAGTTTTCTTCTTGCTTTAAATATTTTTTCCACATTACACAGACTGTTATACTGTAGAAACCAAGTTATTTATCAAAAACCATAAAATGATGGCTTATGTCATTGAAAATAGTTTGTTAGCACTTTTGGGACACAATTGTCTGTGCCGGCCATGACAAGGTGTTATAATTTTGGCAATAATAAAAAAGTTTTACTTTCTAAGCTGTACGTGAATTATACATATTACTTCTATGTAAAAAAAAGAGCCCCAGAGTTCGATTCCCAGGTGGTCTTTCTGTGTGGAGTTTGCATTTTCTTCCTGCGATTGCGTGGGTTTACTCAAGGTTCTCTGATTTCTTTACACAGTCCAAAAACATGTACATTTGGTTGATTGTTGATTCTAAATTGACCAAAGGAGTAAGTGTGAGTGTGTTTGTCTATGGGTGGCCCTGTGATGACATGGTCAGCGTGTTCCAATGCTTTTTGTCCGATGTGCGCTTCAGCCTATAGGCTCCAGTCGATCCCTGTAAAATAAATAAAAGAATGTTAAAAATGAGTATTATTCATCAGTGTGTTCAAATTTGTCATGCATAACTTTACAGGAAATCCAAATACAAGCTGGTTCATGCATATGCATGAACCAGGCTACTTATCTAAACCCTTCCGGCCTGATGTTAGCAATTCATGTCTGCTGATTTCTAATGAATGCATGCCCCTGGTCATCTCAACATCTAAGTGCAGAGATTTCCTGCTGAGAAGGCAGGCTTTATAGGTACAAAATCACCTCACGTACTTTGAAGAATCTAAAGGGCAGTATATAATCAGCATTGGAGCCCTCTCTTCTCCTCTTCTGTCCCTTTACACGCTCTAGGATTTCACTTATTCTCCCACTTATACATAAATCCTGCTGTGAATGACTATCACTGTCTTGTTCCAGTAGAAAACAAGCTTTCATGGAAACTGCCTTAAGTCAGTTTCATGTAGCATTTGAAGTATTTTCTTTTTGCTGTTGCTAAGACTCGTTAATGTCTTCTCAAAGACAACTTTTTCGCCAGCCACCTGAAGCAGGACATAAATAACGCCAGAGTTACACTCCTACTTCTCTCACAGGCCATTTGAAGCAAAAGTTAAACCAGTTAAAAATGCATTTTGTTGGTTGAGCCAGCAACATTCTGATTTCTGGAGCAGCATCTTATTGACCTCCCACTAAGCCTATTCCAAAATTCCACTGCTTCCCCCATCTCTTGAGTAGTCAACATGCCCCTTAAACCTTTTGAGCTTGTCCAGTGGTTCTGAATCTTTCAATTTCCTTAGCATGCACAATTTATTAAAGTTTTACTCAGCAATTCACAGGCAAGTGCATGTGTGTAAGGGGCATAGAACATAAATAAATATTGATGCTTTACTGTGAAACCATTTGAGTCTATTTATAATAATAAACATTAAAAATGAATTTCTGATACAAATTTAAAGATGCCCAAATATAAAGATGCCCAGCTTGTTTTTAAATTCATTTTAAAGTATGAAGCCTTAAGATTTCTGTATTTTTCCAGAAAAGGATACACTTGGTTCAGTCACTGATGTAAAATTTGAGGCTTTCAAAAAGTATTTGTAATGCTCATGTTCATACATTTATTAACCCAATTCACCCATTTTTAAATGGATTCCAGTATGTCACAAAGCAAAATTTAACTTTGACTCTATTCTTGCCAGTTGATGGATCTAAATTCGATTGGAACACCTAGGGATTGGGTAGAGATGAAGATTTACAGTGTAAGAGTGCATTTAAAATTCTAATGTTCCCAACATCTTGTAATTCCAAGCCCCTGAGCAGTATAATGACATGTTGTGTAGAGCTTGGAGTGAAAGAACTGGTGTGTCATGCACAAAGCTATGCATTTAAACACTATTAAACACCAGTGAGATGAAAAGAACACTGAATACACCATATGCTGACATGCTTGGTCCTACTAAAGCTTTTGTAGATAATTTCATAATCTACCACAGCCAGAATGTAGAACAAAATCAGAAGAAAAGATCGTGGGGAGGCCAATGAAAAAATCGTTTCACAGGCAATTTTCCTTAGGATTTATTAAGATTAAAATTGCATTCTAAGCGGCACAGCATAATGGTTAGCAGTTTGCCTTACATCAAGAAGGTCCCGGGTGAGATTCCTGGGCAAAGGGTCTTACTGTGCGGAATATTCATGGTGGTTTGCATTGTTCAAAAGTAAATTAGGTTGATAACGTTGATAGAAGTGAGTGTGTGAGTTCATCTATGGGTGGCCCTGCAATAGACTGGTGACCTGTCCATGGTGTACCCTTGCCTCTGCCAATGTGTATTGAGATAGGCTTCAGGAAGTAAGTGGGAGAAAGCCCACACAAGTGTGGGGAAAACATGCAACATGCACCTTTTTAAATCATCCATTTCAGAGTTAAAAAGCATTTTAGCTCTAAAAAGCATTTTTCCCTTTGCCTAGATCCATTCCTGTCTTGTTGCTTTCTTTACTGCTGTGTTCTGTGGCCTTTTGGTGAGTTCACAGTTGGCAGCAGTGGAAATGGAACATTTGGTCAAAGTGTCAGTATATAAGTTTGTGTATTTCACAGCTTATCTCTTACTTTATTAAACTATCACTTTGCTTCAAGTTTATGGCTTAGTCTTGCAAAAAAATCTAACTGTTCCTCACTAGTTAATACTGAGAGAATATAGTTTATTTCAGCTTTTTATTACATATAAAAGAAATATTTTGCTCAAAGCATAGACTTACAATTAATTTAGAGTCACCAATCAACCCAATGTACATTGTGTACGTGTTTTTGGACTGAATATCAGAAAGAAAACTTCACAAGCTATGCACTGAAAGAATGTGACGAACTGCTAACAACTACTTCACTGCGCCACCCATCCTAATTATCTATGTCTGCCAAAAATGTGAAACACATATGTAAATAATACACCTGCACAATATTTAATGAAAAGGATGAACTTCACATTCAAAAAAGCTAAGTGTCAGTAAGTTTGTGACTTTTTTTAACAACTAAACTGTTAAACTGTTCAGCTACACTAGAGTCTGTAAAGAAAATAAAGCCGACTAGGAGGGGTACACTATGGACAGGTCGCCAGTTTATTACAGGGTCACATAAAATTGCACACTGGATTGTGGCTGTGTATGGCTCTGCGATGGACTGGTGACCTGTCCAGGGTGTTCCCCTGCCTTTTGCCCTATGTGTGCTGGAATAAACTCAAACAGACCCCTGTGATCTAAAAAATAAGTGGGTATAAAACAGGAATAAATGCATGAATGAATGAATGAATGAATGAATGATTTACCACCACTATTTGGATATATTCTTTATTCGGGTGCAGCTAAAAAAGTCTAGGCAATTTTTTTTACATCTTTACAGTTAGAAAACATCAGGCTTTTAATTTCCAGTTTCATTAAGCTGTCTAATTTTAGGTTTTTGCTACACACTGCAACCTTTCTTGTGCAGTTTTCTGCTATGATGTTTTTGCTATAAGTTTCTTTACCCATTAACCTGTTTTTTTTCTATGGCATGGTGGCATAGTGGTTAGCGCAGTCGCCTCACAGCAAGAAGCTTCCGGGTTAGATTTCCCAGGCAAGGGAATCTGTGCAGAATTTGCATGTTCTCCCTGTATTTGCTCGGGTTTACTCAGTGCACTCCGGTTTCATTTCACAGTTTAAAAACACATATGTAGGGTTGATTGGTGACTTCACATTGCGGAAAGGAGTGAGTCTGTGGTTGTTTGGCTATGTTTAGCCCTGCGATGAACTGTTGGCTTGTCCAAGTCTTACCCCTAACTCTGTCCCTATGTGCACTGGGATAGGCTCCAGCAGACCCCAAGTTAGGAATAAGAGGAATAAGCGGGTATAGAAAATAAATAATTGAATAAATGCTTTTTCTTCTGGAACAGCTATGGTGATTTTTTAAATAATAAATAAACCTGATAAATTACATTTAGCACCACCCTCACTATTGACATATGACTAAGCAGTAATTATTTGTGTTTAACAATCAGAACTGTCTGGCTGAAAAATCAATAGCAGATTGTCACAATATAAATAAAGTATAAGTCCCGAGCATTGCTTATGATAGCTAAATGAAAAAGGGTCTGGGGTTATTTTAGTGTTTTTTTTTTTAATTTGAAAAATGTATACATTTAAAAATTTGCATCTTATTCACAACCCACAACAATATGTTACATAATTTAGGAAATTATTAAAAGGGTTATATTAAGGCATGACATGATACCAGGGTTCTGTTTTGCCCTGTAGTGAAGGATAAAAAAGCAGTTTATTCATATTTAATAGAAGGCAATGCTGAGAGGCTTTAGATTTCATCTTCTTTCTACCATTCAGACCCATGAGAGTCAGGGTAAATAAATAAAATGGATGACAGGGATGTTGTAAGGACTAAGGATGGATTTGGATAAGCTATGTAAAATGGTCTAATTGGAATCAAAATGCATGCTATTTAACCAGGCCAACAGATACCATCTTTTTTACTTGTTTGTAAATGGGTTGGATAACAGGCTTATAATTAGTATGTTGGAAAGCACTTGAGATGCACTAATAGTGAATAAAGAACAGGAGAGAAAGGTTTAGGCTACAAAACAATATAAATACTAAACACAAATACTAACAATAAAAATATTCTACAATGTCTTATGTCTTTACACTGTTTCTATATTTTTAATCGGAAAATTACTTCAGGCTAGTAATGTTATTATTTTCATTTTCAGAGCTCTAAATATTGTGATGAGCCATAATTAAAATCA
>JAOTQW010000032.1:11689787-11702646 GCA_026260075.1 Sisor rabdophorus | reverse complement strand
TGCGCCATCGCGCCGCCCAGAGGTATATGAATCTAATAAAAGATATAGCTGGACCCAGTCCTGACATGGGTCAGAGAAGTGTAATAAAACAGCAAGCACTGATAAAAGCCAAAGATGTTAATACAAAGAAAATAAATATAGATACATTATCGATACAAAAAATAGCGAAGTGTTGGCAGAGGAAATACAAAAAAAAGTATATCAAAAGTACGTTTGCAAAGAAGAGAAGGATGAAGGAATGAAGGTTTTAGTCTCACAAGTTGAAATGTGGATAGTAAGAGTTTAAAATTCATCCTGATGAATTAATGATCACAACAAAGAAAAAAAATGAAAAGAATGCTCAAGAACAACAGTATTGGGTATGAGCAGCAGCGAACTGTGTTTGCCTAAAGCCTAAAACCAGCATCTAGACAACCAGAGAACACAATAATTGCTCTAAAGTAATGTTGATATCTGACAACTAGTCTAAGACTAGCTAATATTACTCTAAAAGGGAAAATGAGAGACAGTATTATTTGGAGCACAGCATAATGCTATTTCGGAGCTTAAGTGCTGTTTTGTGAATTATTGTAATAAAAAAGATGAGAAACAAGGCACTTAAGTGTGAGCGCCATCAACTCATTTTTCTGTTTATTATTTTGTTGGTTTTACTCTAATTCAATATACTAGTATAACAGTAGTATAACTTATGACAGAAATCTGTTTTGTATAGTCTTGTATAGTCTGGGGAAGGGGTGGCCTAGTGGTTAAGGTGTTGGACTGTTACCAGAACTGGGATTCCCAGCACCACCAAGCCACCACTATGGGTTCTCGAGCAAGGCCCTTAACCCTCAGTTGTAAGTCGCTCTGTATAAGAGCGTCGGCCAATTTTGTAAATGTAAATGTCTTGCTGGTTACAATAATCTCTGCTGTGCTTTTCATGGTAATAATAGCTTTTTATATACTTTTAAGATATCCAGTCAAGATATCCAGGTAAAAAATCCAAGACAGGAAACAAAAAAAAAGATTTCATTTATTCATAGCACCAGATGAATGAATGAAATTAAGCTAATTTATCAATATAAATGTTATTACATTAATAGCAAACACCAACTGAAAAGTGACAGAATACAAAGAGCTCTGAATTTAAGTTTTGAACAGATCGCACAATTGCAGACATTTGACATTTTTTCACATCTTTACCAGATGTAACTTGTGAACTACATAAAAAATTTAACTTTCACATTGCAAAAAAACAGTTGATATAAGAAAGATACTACATATCAATCCACTCACTTATAAAAATCTATAAATGAGTTTAGTAAACTTAAACAGTAAATATGTGTAAAATCTGTAATATGTTATGGCCTTGAATGCTGTTCATTAAAAATAAGTTGACAGGTGAAGAAAGTAGGTGCCCTACAGCTTAGCACTGGATGAGACAACAGGGAGGAACAAGCCTGGTTTATAAAAATGGGGTTCCTGAGCTGAAATTGCTAAGTCACCTTTCACATAAAAGAGTTCAGCTTTTGAATTGACAGTGTCTTCAGGCACTCAACAGCCCAAGGTTCTCTTATAATGATTATGCTATTCTGAACTTCTCTGTAGCAAGAGTGCATATGCCAGGAATGGGGTAGTGATAGTTGGAGATTGGTTCCTGGGGGCAATAAAAATAGAAAATGCATGTAATATAATTGAGAAAAGATGTTCAAAAACACTTTTCTATAGCAAACCCATTTGAAGCAACTGATTTAAGGGTCAACAAGTTATCAAAGGCCAAAGTGAAATGGAAGCATGCTTTTGTTGTGTTCTCTTGTTGCCAGGAATGAATTAGTAGAGTAGATGATGGAGTTGCTCTTGTTGAATTGTAAAGTTGGTCTGCAGAAGTCTGAGATATCCTCTGCTTCTGTACATGTTTGTTTGTTTGCAAGATGTACATATGTTCTACTAGGGCATTAACCACAAACTTTCTAACCAAGTTTAAGAATTGTTATATCTTAAACCTTTGACTGCAGTTAATGTTGTGAGACCTACTAAAATAGACACTATACTTTAAGGTTAATACATTAGAACAAACCCTGATGCTTACTTAGTTTCAGAACACATTGATTGCACCATTATTACACTATAAACTTTAGTTTGATCTTTTGTACTCTGACTGTACACTTGTAAAACTGGTGTTCGTTTTACATTGTCTATGATAAAGAAGATTGATTGGTATTGATTGATTGATTGATTTTTTTTGTTAGAAAATGGAAGAATCAATTTCACATTTAGACTCATAGGAGTGAATGTGAATGTGTGTGATTGTGTGTGTGTGTGTGTGGCCCTGCAATGGATTGGCAACCTGTCCAGGGTGTACCCCCTGAGTTCCGGAATAAGTGGGTATAGAAGATGAATGAATTTCACATTTAGTATTAATGTAAGCCATTATGGATAGTTTACAAACATCAAAATAACAGTTTCCTGGATTATTTTTGGACAATGTCTCTCAGACTGGCCTGTAAATGGAAATGCTATCTAGACATTTTTCATAGACAACATGGATTAACAAAAGGCCAAATAAGACTTTTGTGTATAAAAAAGGTTGTGTGAGAAAAACACAATATGTGTTGTGTGTGATGTTATTTACTTTTAATGTCGCACATCAGACAGTGGGAGAAAATACCTAGTATGTCAATGATTTTAACTAGTCTCACTAGACTGCACCTACTTTTTATAACAAATTGCTTTTATTACGTGGATATACTTTTGGAATTTGGAATTCTACTATAGTTCAAGAACAGTAACTTGTGAAAAATTTAAATAGATTGCTTTCCAAAAACAGTCTGAATGTTGCATTGCTTTACAGTAATTTATCTAAGAAAACATTATACTGCTTACACTAAAAGCTTTGCCAGATAACAAAACTTAAATCTTTAAAACAGTCTGTCATTATCCAGCAACATATTAAAAGTCTGGCACTTCTGACAGTCTGGGAAAGTGGTAGCATAATGGTGTTGGACAGTTGATCAGAACCAAGACAAAACTCCACTGTCATCTCTGTAATTCTGTAATTTGGATTTGCAGGAACTGCTAAATTAGAATCACGATCAACCTAACATACATGTTTTTGGATAGTGGGAGGAAACCAGAGAACTCAAAGTAAACCCACACAAGTAGAGGGATAACATGCTAACTCCCCGTCGCCCGTCCAAGAATCAAACCCGAGCCTTCTTGGTGTGAGTCAACCGTGCTAAACACTAAGCCACTTATACGCTACTAAATTGCCACAGTAACATTTATTCATGTTAATTTTAGATTTAATTTTTGAATTGTACATAACGTTTTTGTTGGTAAACATTTGGAAAGGTGAAAACAAATCCCATCGTAAAATTTGGACTTTTTTGATATTAAAGTCAGGCTAGTACCAGCTCACTAATGATAAAAGCAAAGAATAGGAACAAGAATTAATTGGCAATAAGTGCAGAATTGCATTGTAGAAAGGTCCTGGAAAAGAATTTAATAAAGCAAGCTTTTATTTTATTAATGCTGGTATTATACATTATTCAATGCTTGATTGTAAGGCTATCAAACAAATATCCACCAAAGGGTTCAATAGTAATAATAATTCTCTGAGCAAAGTTAAGTGCACACATCCCCATAAGACCTAGTTTACTCTTTCTGTTGCTAGTGAGTACACTCAACTCATTTACATATATTTGCATTTTAGGCATGCATTTCTGTCTGCTCTTCTTTTTCACATATGAATTTCAATTTTGAAGCCTACTTAAGGAGCTTAACACTCTATCAACATTCCTTGATCCTGACCCACTTTCTAAAATGGTAATGGTGAAGCTGCCAGAGGCAGGGGGCAGTTTATGAAGTTTAAAACCTCAGGTTGAATGATTCATATAATTCCTAGAACGCTTACACGAAAGCTGACATCTAAAATAAAAAAAAACTAAGCCAATTTTAGCACAGCTTTAGTGTACAATTTGAAGGATGCATGAAAAATATAGCAGTTAATAAGTGTAGGATTATGCTAGATTAATGAAGTGTCTTATATAAGCAAATAAAATTTAAAAAGTTGTTTTTCCTGCTGCCAAGAGTGACTCACCTAGTAAGTGCCATGTCGATATATAAAAATTCAGCATCCACAAAGACAAAAATATATTTTTGTACGAAAAAAGTACTAAGTAGAATTAATTAGAGAATTTTTCAAGTTATTTATTTTCAGTAACCATTTCATTATGTTTATATTAATAAGTATTTGGAACTAGTCCCATTGTCCCTGAAACCCACAATTATTTTCTCACACATTTATACATAAGGGGAATATATTGTAGCATAGTCGATCCTCTTACCGGCATATTTCAACAAGCTAAATTGTGGTAGAGCAGAGGATAGAGGATAATGTTCAACTGCTAATTAATAGATCAGTACCCAGCACCAACAAGTTGCCACTGATGGACCCCTGGGCAATTTCCTTAAACACCAATTGCTCTGTTGTATTAAAAAAGAGATAATAATCTATGGATAAGGGTGTCTGCCAAATGCCAAAAATGTAAATTAAAAAAACAAAAATGAAACCCAAACAGATAGATTATGTCAAATCATAATTAGTCCAAGAATTCTGAAGAGGTAAAAAGACCTGGTATTACAGAAATCATTAGCATTACTTGAAAAACTTATGCTAGCAGCTAATGGTTTCCACAACATAATAAGTTGTCTTACAAAGGTAGAGGTGGTTCATATGGCCTTCAGTAAAAGAATAGGCCAGGATTTCCAACATGTATTTTAGAAGCATATGTGGATTTATTCTTACTCTTTGTGGCTGCATGCCAGTAGAAAATTGTTGATAAATCAGCTCTGGGTCTCATTTAGGCCAGATATTAAACTTTTGGATTTGCTCCAGCATATGATCAGATAAAAAGATATTCCTTGTTAACTTCTTGTTATTTTAAAACTGTTTTGCCAGAAATATCTATGAATCAATCAATTTAGGTATTGCATTATTTATTCATCGTGTATATATCCACATATAATTACTGAAAGTGGATGCAAAAATATCTTTGACCTTCAACCAGCAAATTTTTGTTGGCTTTGGTGTTACTTTTTAGTGCTTGAAAGACCTGACATTGGAAGGCTAAGTTAGCTTTGCTTTTGTTTGACATGTAATTATCCTCATCACCAAAGCTTCCTGACATCAGGAACTCATAGCTGTTTATAGAACACTAGCATATGGAGAGAGATGCAGTTTCAGGGTAATTAGTGAGGTAACATAGCAAGAATGTCAGTTATTTATTCATTTCTGTCATCGAGGTGTGATGTAAAGGCTTTTGATTATTTTCCTTTGATAGCCATTCTGGAATCAAATTTTTCCTTTAGAGAAGAGTAGTCCAGTAAAAACTGCACAAATATTGCATCTGACAATAGTAGAGAAGGTACATTCAATCAAACTGCTTACTCTATGGCTGTTTTTTTAATATTATTTGACTGCCATTTAAGCTTTAATTCCTTAACATACAGCTTAAAATGATTATATTGCTTTTGTGGTTTTAGCAAATTCTATTCTTTTAGAATTTGAAATATTTTTTGTTCAACCTGGAAGTAGTTACACTGGTTTTAATACAATTTTTGTCTTTAAACAATGGAAAAAAATGTAAGAAGTTTTAATTAAATAGAGCCGCTTGGAAGCCACATTATCCAAAATACATATTAAACCTTGTTTTTAGTCTTAACGGTGGACAAAGATGATGCATTTTAAAGTTTGTAATTTTTTATGTAATTTTCTAATCAAAATTATATTGATGATGGCCACAAATTGAACTTTAAATTCTTAATAAAATTTGCAGTATGCAAAAATATAGTTTGGGATTAAACAAACCATACCATGCACCATTACTAATAAAACAAACCAACTCATTTAAAAATTAGTATTTTGTTGTTAGAAAATTAATAATGAAACTAATTATTAGTTTCCTAATTAGGTAAAAGTTTATGAAAATAAAATGAAATGTTTATGAGTACAAGACAGTAATGATACTAAAATATAACGTTTAATTCAGTAAGTATAAATAGTAAGTATAAACAAACTTTATTTCAGTCTTTATACAAAGTAAAAATAAAGAAGAATAGGTAGTAGTAAAAATTATAAAATATTCTCAAACTATTCACAGGTTGTTTGTGTTAGTTAAATAGTGTGGGAAGGGGTGGCCTAGTGGTTAAGTTGTTGGACTGTTACCAGAAAGACCGGGGTTCAATTCCCAGCACCACCAAGCCACCACTGTGAGTTCTTGAGCAAGGCCCTTAACCTCCAATTGCTCAGTTGTAAGTCACTCTGGATAAGAGCGTCTGCCAAGTAATGTAAATGTATCTAACCATAACTATTGTGTTTTGTGATAAACATGCAAAAGCACAGTGGCTACATAGATTAAAAAATTAACTTCTTTTACCAGTTCCCAGTTTTTCATTCAGTCTGAAGTTGCTTGTGTCTAGCAATGCTTTTGATTCAACTCTAGTTTAAACGTACCTTTGCTTGTGCAGAGAGTTGCTCTGAAATAGCTTAAGAGCATAATGAAGCAAAAGGGAAAAATGCTGGGCATGACTGAATTAACAAGAAAGAGGGGGCATACCCTTTCTTTCATTGAAGAGGACAATTCTCTGAGGCTGAGCTGAGAGAGAGGGCAGTAAATGAGTCTCCAGAGAAAAGCCATTTTTGAACAAAATGACCCCTATCCAGAGCTTAAAGGGCCTGAAAACTAGTAAGCTGCATGAGGCAGGGGTTGAAATTCACACAGGCTTCATTAGGAATAGGTTTCACACTGTGTTTGCTAGATCATTCCTTTGTTTGGATTTTTTACCATTTATCACAAAAGATGTGTTTTATCAAACAAGATGTGGATTTTAAGAACTGGTGGCTAGTAAACGTCTAATATCCTAGATGTGGCCAGAGCTTTCTACTTATGACAAAAAAAAGTAGTAACTATACCAGCATATTTGGCTGAAAGGGGAAGTGGGGCAAAATGGCCATTAAAGCATCAAATGAACGTTTGATTAATGCCATGTTTAGTGGTTTAAAAATTTTAAATCCAGGGTTGGTTCTAGGTCATTTCTAGGGGGAAATTAAGCCATGCAATACATGTAGATTAGATAAAACAAATATGGATGCATGACATAAAACTCAACTGCTTGTACTGCATGTTACCCAGAGGCAAGAGATGATGTTAGTAAAATTTTTCAAACAGTAGGAGGTTATAATAGTTACTTTTTTTTAGATTCATAATAAGTGACAGTAGTGCAGCTTTAGCCTTAGATGACACTATAAAAATCAATCTTAGTAAAAACCACTGGTAAAATCAATTTACCTTCACAAACAGACTATCATAAAACCTTAGGCTGTTCAATTAAAAAATTTATGCAAATCTATAATGTGACCATCACTTCTTTAAGAAAATACAGCATATCGATTTTCTTAAAAGAGCTTATTGCTACATTTGTGAATACAGTGGCTTATTTATTTATTTATGGTTGTGGGGTCTGATGCTGAGACTAGTAAGACTGTAAACTTGTAGAGCTGTCCGTCTGATATTTGCTGGCATGCTCTTTTGGATGTCAACATGCATTTTTGAGATCATTTAATTTTTATTTCATCATCTTGTTTTTCCATCCTTATCATTGTCTTCTTTTGTATTACTGAAGCATTATGAAGATAAAAAATATCAGAGGGCATTTAGCTACAAGTTAGTACCAGCTGAAAGGGCAAAATCTCACACCTTCAGCAAGAGCTGTAAAGTATATTCTGATCCCATATTAATTTGTGTGGACAGCATCAAGCTAAACCTAAGCTATGCTCACCTTGCAAAGTGATTCAACGTGACTTTGTCAGAAAATGTAAGTCAGATAGCAGAAACTTTTTTAAATGTAATCTTATGTGATGGTTTTTGTACACTGCAGAGATTGTAAAGCTCAGATACATCAAAACAGACTGGAAACTGCTAGGTAGCTAACAATATTGAGTATATCTAATTAAATAACAAAATGTATTCATTACCTTGGTTAATGTTCATAAAGCCCGAATAAATAATATACATGTATTCATATTTTTTTAAACTTTACATTAGTTAAATAACTTGCGAGAAAAATTGATGAACACTAAGTCAAAAGAATATACGGAAATGACAAGCAGCAAGACATGCAAATGAAATGTGTTTTTCATTAGGCCAGGCTGCCACCTACCTAAATGAGGTAACACATTGGTTAAATGAATGTTTCATTACAGTGGAACATTTACTTTTTGTTTGAAAAAATGCTCTGACAAAACATAAAGATAAGAAAAATAGATTTATTAATCTGGTGGCCATAATTTTCTTTTTTTTTCAGGAAGCTGCATGGATATGAATGAGGAGAAATCAGTTGTAGGTGTTAGATGCCAATCTGTATGGCAAACTTACTGACCATTTACCCTGATCCATACATTACATACTATATATAAATATAATTCTCAGCCTTTACTTTTTAAAAGAGACCATGTTAAGATCATAGCAAAAAATTCATGTAAATGTCTATATTTTGTCACATATCACACATCTTAGAAGGTTATGGTAAGTAAGCCTATAAGTCATCTATTATGCAGTGCTTCTAAAGCAGGTTATCAGTCTTACTTAAGGAGCCACTGACTGACTGGCTGTGGTATTTCTTGGGCCTTGGTCGTCCAACCAGCAACTTAGTACCTTAACATTTGACTGTGATCTGAATGCAGCACCTTGGATTGCTCAGCCATCCTGACAAATAATTAGCTGGCTAATTATTCATGACCAGTGCATGAGTAAGTAATAGTTCTATGTGTTTATTAGGGTTGCTGTGTTTTTGATATTATGACAACTTTATTAAATGTTTATAACTTAGGTAACTGTTAAGACCTTATTTAGAGCTATTTACAATTATCTCATTTATACAATTAAGCAACTGGGGGTAAAGGGTCTTGGACATGATTTCATCGAGTCTGAAAGAATGGTAATATTTTTTTTCTACAATATAAAGTAATTTCTTTTTTTACTACTCAAATAAAATAAATCTGACCAGATTAAACATGTACCTCTTGCCCTATTCTGCAATAGGCTTCAGTAGACCCAAGTGACCCAGAGCTAGGGAATATGGGTATAGAAGATAAATGCTTGTTTTCACAACTTTTTTTGGTTTTTCTTTTTAAATGTGCCTGCCTGTAATATGTAAGGTATTTTAGTTTGTTTTCTAAATTTAGCTTCATGTCCTCATGTACATTATGATTCTCTCGACTTATTGACTTATTAAGTCTGCATTAATATCTATTTATAAAACATTACCTGTTAGTTTTGAGTAATGCATCTATATTTTAACGAAGCACGTTCTATTAGAATGTGAATATTTAGAGATTTTGGAGTTTAACCTTTCAAATTCATTATAAAAATAAGCTTGTGGAAAAATCTGTAGTTTTTAACACAGAGCCAAGACTGCATTGCCACTGAAAATTATTGGGATGAACCATAACCACAGACCGCCTCAACATCAACATTAAACATCATTGTCTAATCTCACTAATCCTCTTTTTCCTAAATGAGTTCTAATTCCCAACTATGCACCCAAATTATGTAAATAGTTAGAGTTTAATAACACAGCAAAATTAAATTACATATGGGTAAACTATTTAAGCATTTGCAAACTTTCTGCTATTTATTAAAAGTCTAAGAGCATTACATAAAAGGTGTACACACCTCAATTTTAAATTAGAGTAATAATAATAGAAATAAAAAATTGTATAATGACATACACTTCCATAATATTTTTAAGATAATAATAATTATTCATAATATTTTATAAGATTTTTAATGTCAAGGTTATTTCTGAACATGGACATGATCTCCAATTGTTCACTGTAACGGTGATCAGAAAGAATATTATCCATGAATAATGATTCAAATAAAATAAATAATAAAATAATTCGATATAATAATAACTCTTGATACCCAAAAATATATATTTTATCATTCATAGCAGAACTCAGGCATCGTGCTGTAATGGTAACTGACTTGGATGTCGAGTGTATAATTTCATTTACTTGTTCTCTGAACTTGAGGAATCTAATTCATCCATATCGAACCTAAACACACAAATTCCTAAATACATTTTAAATGAATATCAAGCATTAAAGGTTTATCAAACTTGGCTATGATTTATATGATGCATTTTTTTTACAATTTTTGAGATGATGAAAAGTAAGGAAAGCTTAACTGCATAAATAGCAAGATGCTAGTCTGTGACTGGTACCTAACACATTTTTGTCAACGCACAGTGTGCATAATTTTCGCCATTAAATTCAAATAGTTGTGAATGAGTCTGAAAGAATTGTAATCTCCCTCTACTACAATATTAAGTGATTTCTGCTGCAGCAGGAAGAAACACAGCCACAGGAAAATCTCTGTGTGGTACTTTGAAATCAAAATATAATCCATTAAATAAACATTAAACAGCAACTGTTATTTGTAAAGACCCTTGAGATAAAAAGTTCAGCATGGTCATGTGCTACATCTATTTTTAATTGTCTTTTAATTGGACACATATTTTAAAGCAGATTTGCTGCTCACAAACTAGTAAAGAATAGGAATTTTAGGAATTGCAAGCATTCCCTCAATTCTAATCACATTTTATAGTAGCTGAGAGGATAAGATTGCCTGAGATGTAGCTGAACAGACTGTCCTTTTATAAACCTGAAGAGTATGTGTGTTTGTAGTGCCTGCAAGAATGGGAATATCTCATTTCCTTTCTAACGCTTTAGGTTTTGCCCCACCATCATTCATACAGCTACTAATGATACATTAAGTGATGTCTCTGAACAGTTAGTACCCACAAAAAGATCTATAATAAATTCTAAGCTAATTCTAAGTAGGGTTTTAACAATAAAAAGTCAGAAGAATGCCAACAGCAATGTAGTTTTCAACAGCAATCTCTCATGTTTTTCATTTGTAAGTTGGAATGTTGGGTAAATAAAACAGAATACAATTACCTGCAAAACCTTGTTGATTTATATTTAATCGAAAAAACACCACAAAAATAAAATATACAATGTTTAAACATTGTATGTTTTCTTGCAAATATTCACTCATTTTGTGTTGGCTCAGTGGCTTACTGAAACTTTTGATTATAATATAAATTGTAGATGAGTGAACAAATGTACATTGAGTAATGCTGTAACTGTTGACTTATTTGCTTATACTGTTTACTTATTTCATTTACCGTATATCCTTGCTTGATGACTGAGGCTTTTTGGGTTGTTTATTTTATACCCAAACTTGTTCACCTAAATAGGTGTTTTTGGAGCCTATCCTAACTTTCCCAGTCATTTGCTCTTTCAGAATGTGTTGCAGGCCTCAACTATTGTATATAAATATAAACAAATATAAATGTTTACAAGAGACAATAAGGTTGATCAGTTATGTATGCCTTTTATTTATTCATCTTCTATACCTTCATCTTCTATACGCTCATTCTCTAACTTGGGGTCACAGGTCTCCACTGGAGCCTAGCCCAGTGCACATAGGGATGAAAGGGGTACAGTGAAAGGGGTACAACCCGTACAGGTCACCAATTCTTTGCAGGGCCACACATAGAAAAACAACCAGACACACTCACACTATGGGAAGACATTGTCAGGTAAGGTTATATGAATAGCAGTCAGCATTAAATAGTCTTAAGATCAGGACTTTTAGTGTTAAGCATTTGTGTTTTAAATCTAATAATAACACACCATGTCATCACTAAAGGAGCTCAGGGGTTTTTTGCTCATGGTCATTGTCATGCCGGAACAGTGTTATAGTCTCCCAGTTCCATTAAAGGAATAATGTAATGGAAAGGAATAACATATAGATCAGATTGTCAGGTAACCATAAACTTTTGGCAATATAGTGTAGATTTTATCCAAGTGTTATCCATAAATAACAGTCTATAAATAAACATCAAAAGGATCAATTTTTTATGAATAGAACTAGAAAGCTCTGTGCTTCTTATAAAATAGAGAGAGGGTTGGAGCATTAGCATGACTCGAGTCCACCATGCAAGGCAGAAATTAGGCCTGACAATCACCAGCAGCATCTTGCTCACACAATGGGTTTTCGTTTTTAATACAGATATCTTTAGAAATAGACTAAGTCGAAGACCAGAAGGAGACCAAATAGAAGGAAAAGCAGAAGAGAAGAACATATCTAACATTATATCCTGTCTCTGTAATCCCATGTTCAAACCCATGCCAGGTGATTTGCAAATGCTTACCTAATAAGTGTGGGCATTAGGCATTACTCTGAGATTTAGTAATGAAACACGTATCGGTATACAATTATTGCGGATCGTTTTTTACCTAATGCTTAATGCAGCATAAATAATTGTTTAATTATTATAAGTAAATGAATGCATGATTGGACAATTGATTTGATCATTGAAAAAATGCAGCTTAACACACTAAGAATTTAAAAAATGTTTGCTATTCTTAAATAGACTTCACTCCAGTAATATGAAATATTGATAAGTTGTTTCTAAATTATTTCTTTATTGTATAAACAATGAATCGTGTATACAAGAAAGCATTTAGACCTGGTAAGAAACAGCCACAGTGGTTTTTGTTTCTGTTTGTTGTCTTTCATTTGTTCATTTGTCATGTGTAAGTAGCTTTACTCATGATATATTTACAATTTACATTTATGGCATTTGTCAGATGGGCTTATTCAAAGCTAATTTTATTTATCTGCCTTATACATCTGAGTAGGGGCGGCGCGGTGGCGCAGTGGTTAGCACCGTTGCCTCACAGCAAGAAGCTCCTGGGTTTGAATCCCGGGCACGGGGTCTTTCTGTGCGGAGTTTGCATGTTCTC
>JAOTQW010000032.1:11504496-11527157 GCA_026260075.1 Sisor rabdophorus | reverse complement strand
GAAGGGTCAAAGTCGCCTCCACCTTCTGAGGAGACTGAGATTCTTTGGAGTGTGCAGGCCTCTTTTAAGAACTTTTTATGTCTCTGTGGTAGCCTCTGCTACCCACTACGCTGTGGTTTGCTGTGGAACAGGCAGTACGGACCGGGACAGAAAGAGACTCAACAAGCTGATCAGGAGGGCCAGTTCTGTCCTGGGCTGTCCACTGGACTCTGTGGAGGAGGAGGATATTGTCCAAGCTAACATCTATCATGGACAATCTATCATGGACAATAATTCTTATCCACTGCATCAGAGCGTGGAGGCTCTGAGCAGCTCCTTCAGTGGCAGTTCACCCACAGTGTAGGATGGAGCGGTTCCGCAGGTCATTCATACCCACCGCTGTTAGACTGTACAACGCAACAGTCTAACCACAGTTTTTCATATTGCTTTTATTGCACTACCTGTTTCTCCATCTTTTATTGCACCATTTTATGTTATTTTATTTTTCAAAGAGCAATGTAGCAATTTAATTTCCCTACTGTGGGATCAATAAAGATTATCTTATCTTATGTTTTCATGTTTGGTTTGGCGCTTTGTTCATCCTGAACTTAACTTTGTTATTTTAATAAAATTGATGCAAACAAATTATATTTTTTAAGATGAATTTAAACTAGAATTCTGGTTAAAACGTAAAAGGTGTAAACAGCGCATTTACATGTATTTACAGCGCTAAAGAATTAGAGTGGGAATCCTTTTGAAATCGGATCAAATCGTATATTGACTAAAAATTTCTTATCCTAGTACACGCCACACAATATTTCTTGAGAACTATTTGATATTTAAGTTTACAGGGATTTAGAACAGCGCTGCCGTGTATCCATATGTCAATTTTGTACTTTTAACCCAACAAAATGGTTCAATATCTTCTGTTTTTCCAAATGAACTGCGACTAAATTCTAGTTAAAAAAGGTTATCAACAGATGCTATATCTTTAGGGCCCCCAGTTATACATAGTGGTTGGCAATGCAAAATCAGCTGGAAAATTGTGTGTTGCTTTTGCATGCTTCTACATTAACAAAAGGTGGTATACATTTGTGTTGTACAGATGTGTTGTGCTGCTCTTGAAGCACTTTTCATCAACTGTAAGCCGTTCTATTTGCTGCTGAAATTTTCCTTGTTTATTCTTGTAAGTGTTTAAACTCCACTGCACTGTAAATGCACACTTAAAACAACTTGCCGATCATATCTCAGACATAGAACCACACCCAAGACTCTCTTTTAACCATTATCGGTGGCTTCAATAATTAAAATCTTACACATGAACTACTAAAATAGAGACCAGATATCTTAATTTACACTATTGCACCACAACAAAGGACATGTAACACTTTCGCCCAGGCAGCTAAACCTGCAAAAAAACTGTAAATAGAAGGACTAATGAAGCAGAGAGGGATCTACAAACATGATTTCACTGGACTGTTAGTGTTTTTGCTAGCAATGATCTAAAGGAGCTTAAAAAATATTAGCCATGATATCTGGTGTTGGCCTACCTGAAAACTTGAGTGAACTTTCGAACTGAAGTGAAGATTCTATTTGGAAAACCCCCCACAGAACTATAACTATAGAAAACAAAAACTAGGCCAAAGAACAGAACAAGACAAAAGAAAAAGACAAGCTTTAGCAAAACCAAATACATGGAAACCTAGGCAAAGTTGGTGAGACCTTACCAGTGACAGCAGCAAAGTAAGATAAAGTTGTTAGCTAGGTCAGCAGGCTCTTTATACAGTTGCACTACATTATTACCCCACTGCAGATCATTTAATAAGCCACCTACAACTAAAAATATTGGTAATAGGTTATGAGCAGAAGATCAAAAATTCCCTTTAAACATATACTTGAATTTATTTATTTGAATTTAATGTCATATTTGAATACAAGACAAAAACATATTGGCTCTGTTTTGCTGGTCAAACAGCATGTATCCTTAAGAGTCCCCTCCGCATTAGTGTCTATATGTGTATATCCTTGTGTTTTAGACTTTTTCTTGCTAATGTTTTGCTCATAAGCAGAAACGTGTCATGGCAAAACAGAGCCAAAGTTTTTTTTTCTTTACAGAAAATGCAAAATGAAACTCTAAATTATTCATGAGGTATTTCTGTCTAAAGTTTATCTCACTCTATTTTACTTCATTTCAAATGCCCTTTAAAGAAATTAAATTAGCTTTACTGTTTGCTCTACTTTTACAATACATGTATGACCAGGGCGGTTATGAATTTGATGCAATTAATCTATTACCTCTGCATAAAAATTGATTATTTTAAAGCAAATTGCATTTATTACATTGTAAATTAGAGACCTTTGTTTAAATAAACATTTTGGGTTTTTCCAATTTAGATTTCTAGAGACTCTAAGGATCAGAGATGTGTATGTGTTTGATATATAAAAGTTGCATGTAATGCATTGCTTTTACACCAGGCTAGATTGGTCTGAGGTCCATCCATCCATTTATCCATCCATCCATCTATCCATTCAACCAGCCACTTACCAAGAACGGTTGCAAGGGCAGCAATTTAGGGGACACCCAGACATCCCTCTCTCCAGACACTTCTTCCAGTTCTTACAGAGAACCATGGTCTTAAACTTGGAGGTGCTGATTCTCATCTCAGCCACATCAAATTCGGCTGCAAACTGCTCAACTGCACGCTGAAGGTCCTGGCTTGATGGAGCAGAGAGGATAACATCATCAGATTTTGTTGTCTCCAAACTCGACTCCCTCCTGCCCCATGCTGCATCTAGAAATCCTGTCCATAAAGATAATGAACAGAAACGTTAATAAAGGACAACCTTGCTGAGTCCAACATGCTCAGCCTGACTTACTGCCGGCAATGCAAAACAAGCTCCGGCTCCTATCTTCCGGCTCGAGATCTTTGTTTAAAGTTACATCCTGGGTTTTTCTAATTAACATTTCTTAAGACTCGATATATAAAAGTTGCATGTGATTCATTGCCCGGATAAAACATGCATTGTTTCTCCTTAATCTGAGATTCGACACTTGGGCGAATTTTCCTCTCCAGTACCCTGGCATGAACTTTCCCACTGAGGCTAAGGATGATATCCCACTGTAATTGAAACACACCATCTGGTCTCTCTTTTTAAAAAGAGGGACTTTCACTGCGGTCTGCCAGTCTAGAGGTACTGTTCCCAACTGCTACGCTGCAGAGCTGTGTCAGCACCATAATATCCACTAAGGAGCTTTCTAATTGCCTCAGTGACTTCAGCTTAAGTGATGAATAAGTTCACCTCCAACCCCCTAGCCTCTACTTCCTCAATAGAGTGTTGGTGGTGTTATGAATGTTATCAAGGAGATCTTTGAAGCACTCCTTCCACAGTCCAACAATTTCCCTAGTAGAAGTCAGCATGTTTCCACCTCCACTGTAAACAGTGTTGGCAGGGCACTGCTTTCCCCTCCTAAGAAGGTTTGCCAGAATTTCTTCAATTCCTTACCATTGTCCTTCTCCATGACTCACCAAACTCATTCCAGCCCCGAGTTTTTACCTTCACAACCAGGTGGGCTGCAGTCTGCTTGACCTGCCAGTACTACCAGCTGTGTCAAGACTCCCACAAGCCAAACAGGCCTGACTTCTTCTTTAACTTGACAGCATCCCATACTTCTGAACACCAGCACCAGGTTTAAGGCACCAAAGAGCTTACGGCCACAGCTCTGAGTGACCGCATGAACAATGGAGCTGGAAAACATGGTCCACTTGGACTCTTCCGGTGGTGGAAGTTGAAGATCTTTCTAAAAAGGGGACTCTGCCAGACATTCCCAGCAAACTCCCACAGTATGTTTGGGCTTGCCAAGCCTATTTAACTTCCTCCCTTGCCATCAGATCAAACTTACCACCAGGTGGTGATCAGTTGACAGCTCCACCCTCTCTTAGATATATGGCCAGAGGTCAGATGAAAATCCCAAAGCTGATAATTGACTTCCAACCTAGGGTGTTCTGGTGCTATGTGCACTGGTGGACATTCTTAAGCTTGAACATGTTGTATGTTATGGACAAACCATGATGAGCATTGAAGTGCTTTTCCTCTTTTGAACCTAAAGCAAGATGTCCGTAGATCAGGCTACAGAGGCCCCAGCCTTTGACCTCCACCCAATCCACTGGCCCCTTACTGTCCTTTCTACAGGTGGTGGGCGCACAGGAAGTTGGCCCAATGTCGTTCATTCGAGCTAAGCCTGCCTGGGACCTGTAGGGTAAAACCCAGCCACCAGGCACTCAAGCCCTAACCCGAGGCCTAGCTCCAGGGTGGCCCCAGTTGCGCCATATTGGGCAATGTTACACACCTTGACATTGTGTCCTTCATTAAGGGGCATTTGGACTGCTTTTAGTGTTTCCCATCCCTCTAAGAGCTGTGGGAGACCCTACTAAGGGCATGCCTTGGAAGACACTACTGGGGGCATGTAGCCCCTGACAACATAGCTCCTCCATCACAGTAAAGTGGTAGTCCATGGAGGGGTTGGTCTAAGGTGTGATATCAAATTTACTTACTTGCTCTAGTTATATTCTGTTTTCTTAGTGTTTTTTTAGCACATTTAGCCAACAGATGGGTGTGTGTGCCATGACTTCTGAATAATTAGACATTCTTGTAAAAGCTGTAAAGCACAGTAAAGCAATTCATCTTTTAGCAAGTCCTATAGGCTAATATTTCATTACATTTCTCTAGTTTGTGGATGCTTCTATCTAAAATGCTTGAGAGAAAGTACTAAGCAGGGTTAAGAAATGTATTAAAGTAAACAGTATGATCTTTTTTGTAACCAGTTGCAAGTATTATTGTTGATAATGTTTTACTTTTTACATTTTGTTGAATAAGATGTTTGGCAACCTTTAGATAGATACTGACATTAAATGTTATTTGGTGTGGGAGAAATAATAATTGCTGTTATTAGTGTTAGACAGTCACTTCAAGGTCACAGTCAGGTGACGACACCCTGTTCTAATACAGTGTCCTGTTGATTACAGTTGAAAGTGACAACAAAAGTGAGAGAAAAAGTGCAAAGGCAGCTAAACGGAAGGAAGATCAAAGCAAAGCGATCAAAGTAGTAAGTCAATTAAATTAATCTTTCCTGGGCAATGCAATGTTATTTTTATGGGTTCTTGGAACTGTCAGATGTTTTAACTAACCTTCCGTTTGCTTTTACCTCATTATTGCCTAATGACCCCACTGTATGTAGCCTGGTTCCCAAACTTTTTTTTAGCATGGTCTGATATATTTTTAGATTCGCTTTCATATTTTGAATTAAGACTTTTCTAATTATGTATTAAACGCTTTTACTTTTTTATATGTAAAATAATGTCACAAGTTGTGATTGCCTTTTTTGTTGTGTAGGCACCAGTAAGCTGTATCTTACCAGCACATACTTTTTCAATGGATTCACAAAAGTTTAAATGTATCCTTTTTATTGTAACATAAGGTGTTTTTTGTACTTATTTTGTGCATGAAAAATAATATTTTAAACATATCACACCTTTTTTAGTTTCAGTTTCTGCATTTTGTTAACTATTATCAACAGATATTATTGATTTACACAATGATGAAGGAGACAGCAGTAAGTACCAAATATATATATATATATGTCTTATTTGCTTCCAAGCAATTTTATATGGCTAAACACACAAACTCATGCCTCTGTGCTGTTCAGCAATCCCCTCGTTATTCTTGCTGCTGCTTACTGAGACATCAAATTAATTAAAACAATATTGGGACATTGTAGATCTTTAACACATTGTTTTTTCTGACTCAATCCTTTATAGCAAGCATTTAATTTTAATACATGTTTAAGCGTTAAGTGGTAGCACAGTGGTTATTGGGTATTGGGCTGCTAACCTGAAGATTTCTGGGTTTATTTCCCAGATCAAAAATATATTAATTATATATAAATTATACCCTAGATCAAACCACCACACCACCTATTAAACCATTTTATGTATATTAGATATGTTTGTGGACATATTACCAGAACTGTGTCTTGTTGAAAGCACACAATTGTGTAGGATGTTGCTATGCTGTAGCATCATGATTTCTTCCCACTGGAACTAGGATGCCAAAACACTGTTTTAGAATAATAATGAGTAGTGGAACTCGAATATTCTGCTCATAGCCCGGACCATAACCCAACTAAACGTTTTTTGCTAAGTGCAAAAACACTGACAGCATCCTAGCCATTTACAACCAACATTAGTATCTTATCTTATTAATTATTTTGTGGTTAAATAGGACAATTATCATAAAGACCTTATAATTTAACCTTTTACTGCTCCTTTATTGAGAAAAATTCAAATAAATGTAAATCACTCTGAATAAAGTTGAAAATTGCATTTTGCTTATGCTTTTACTTTCTATTTCTAACCTTTTACCAATAATTCACCAGGTGTACAGTATTTTTGTATGTTCCTAATAATTGTACTAAAAAGTTCTACCAATTACACTACAGTATATATTATTGTTATACAAATATTGGTTTTGTCTGCCTCTTTTGAACTCTCTACAGCTTTTTTGTATTTACTATTCTGCTTCTTAAAAGCACAAAATAATAGCACCCTATCTTTTCTATTATTGATAATTAGGCAATTTTAAAATGTATTTCATCAAAATGAAAAAATGTTTAACTTTATACCATTTGTAGTACTTTGTATTACATTAATGTCAAATATATTTTATTCCACTTTACAAGAGAACAGTCCAACAGAAACCATAAGAAAGATTTTAGACATGTACTCTCAACAGTTCACAGCTCACTGGGAAGGTGTCATAGGAAGCAAAAAGCCCTGCAGGTAAAAGCTGGCCAATGATAACTATGCAGAAATTCTTTACCATAACTTTATACTGTTCTAAAACTTTCTGATCTTTCAGTCCTCCAGATTTGGAGAATCTTCTATCAAGCTGCAGTTCTTTTATCTACTATGGAGAAGAGCACTTTCTAAGTCAAATCTCTTCTGACAGACTGGCTAACCTCAATTTGAATGGTATGTACAACTGTATATTCCCAGCACTGTCTCTCTAGCTATTGATTCATTTTGTGTAAAATTTTCAAATAGCAGCCAAGAAGTTTTTGAGCACTTATTTTTTCTACCTTTATTATAAAATGGAACCAAAAAAGGACCAAGCTTATATTTAGCTATTTACATTAGCTAATAGCCATTGCTTCCTAAAATCTATTTTTTTTATCTATATATTTGCTTTTCTTAATTTATTGTGACTTTTAAAGTGCCTCAAGTTTTTTTAATTGTGGAATAATTTATAACATGGCACATACAACTGTAGCATTTGTGTTATACTTTTATTAATTTAGGAGTGAATGTGTGTGTGTGTGTTGTTGTTCGCCTATGTGTGACCCTGCGATGGACTGGCGACCTGTCCAGAGTGTACCCTTGCCTATGTGCGTGGGAATAGGCTACAGCAGACCACCATGACCCCAACTTCGGGTACAGAATGTAAATGAATAAATGACCAACAAGTATTTTTGTGAACTGTAAACTTCTCCTCACAAAAGCTACATAAACAAAAACTATTTTTTAACTTCTGTACAATTTTTTATTAATCTTTTTAGCATTAGCATCATTCATTAATCTTCTATACCTGCTATTTTTTAACTCTGGGTTAAGGGGGTCTGCTGGAGCCTACATCCAGTATATATGCTTCCAGCGCACATAAGGCGAAAGGCAGAGGTACACCTTGGACATTATGCCAGTCACATAGCCATGGCTATGTGAGGTACACCTTGTTTACACATAGTTTAACAACCGCACACACACACTTCTATGTATGTACAGTGGGGCAAAAGTATTTAGGCAGCCACCAATTGTGCAAGTTTTCCCACTTAAAAAGATGAGAGAGGCCTGTAATTTTCATCTTAGGTATACCTCAACTATGACAGACAAAAATGATAATAAAAAAAGATTTTTTGAAGAAGTTATTTGCAAATTATAGTGAAAAATAAGTATTGGGTCACCTACCAACAAGCAAGATTTGTGGCTCTCACAGATCTGTAACTTCTTCTGCAAGCGGCTCCTTTGTCCTTAACTTGTCATCTGTATTAATGGCACATTAGTATAAAAGACCAGAGAGTATGCCCAAGACCAGAGAGCTGTCAAAGGACACCAGAAACAAAATTGGAAGAATGTCATATGCTCAGATAAAACCAAAATAGAACCTTATGGTAAAATGTCTACTCTTCTTGTTTGGAGAAGAAAGAATGCTAAGTTGCATCCAAAGAACACCACACCTACTGTGAATGAATGGGGCAATGTATTGTTGGATTTTGAGTGGAAACCTCCATTTATCAGCAAGGGCTTTAAAAATAAAACATGGCTGGGTATCGCAGCATGACAATGATCCCAAACACACTGCCTAGGTAAGAAGTGGCTTCGTAAGAAGCATTTTAAGATCCTGGAGTGGCTTAGCCAGTCTCCAGATCTTAACCCAGTAGAAAATCTTTGGAGGGAGTTGAAAGTTTGTGTTGCCCAGCAACATCCCCAAAACATCACTGGTCTAGAGGATATCTGCATGGAGGAATGGGCCAAAATACCAGCAACAGTGTGTTCAAACCTTGCGAAGATCTACAAAAAAAACCTTCGACTTCTGTCATTGCAAACTTAGGGTATATAACAAAGTATTAAGATAAACTTTTATTATCAACCAAATACTTATTTTCCTCTATTATTTGCAAATAAGTTCTTTAAAAATCAGTCTATGTGATTTTCTGGATTTTTTTTTTCTCATTTTGTCTCTCATAGTTGAGAGTAGTCTCATACCTATGATGAAAATGATAGGCCTCTCATCTTTTCAAGTGGAAAAACTTGTTCAATTGGTGGCTGACTAAATACTTTTTATGTCTTTGGACTTCTTGCTGTAAGACGAATTTGCTTACTACTGCGCCACTGCGCCACCCATAGGTTAGGCAAAATAGTTTAGTCTACTGTGTGCAAGTTGATACTATCAAAGCAATACTATGCTAGAATGAACTCAGTAATTGAAATTGTTTTTTTCTTTAATTTCTGTTCACACTGTGTTCTTAAACATTCATAAGTGTAATGGCATCTTTTGTGTGTATAGGTACATGACTAGACATAATTAGAACACATAATTAGAATTGTTTTGTTGTTGTTTTTTTCAGAATGTCAGTTGGCCATGCTGCTTAGCTTTTCTCATAACAGCTATAGTATGTGCCATAAAGCACAACCAGATATAGAGAAGAGGTAAAAGTGCACACATGGTACCATCTGGTTAATGTTATAGGACATCAAATTTGTCATAGCAGTGCCATTATTGTTTTATAATAGTATATTTTTAAAAACTACCACTTGGTAATTGCTTCTCACTGTGTTTAACAGATTTCTTTGCTAAGCAAGTATGCCGTTACATGTGTATTTACCTTTAGGGAACTACAGATATTAGTTTCAGTGTGTAACTTGGAAGAAAATGTTACGTGGCATTTAGCATTTAATAAATCAACTTTGATGAGTTAACAATTTTAAGCCTGCACTATTTTGGCTGTTGACAGGAATTAAGATAAATTACCATCTTGAGACTTTTACCTTAACCACTTCAGATACAATAAGTAGAAAATTAAGTTCTCATCTTCCTTCACACTTTTTCCATGTGTATATAGTAATACCAGCCTTGCTCTGGAGACTCCTTTAGACTGTGTTTACCTCCTCACCCTTAGTGGGGTTCACTCCATAATGCTCAACCAGTGGTCCAGCAGCGCCAGGACTAATTCACACCATTTGAAGGCAATCATGAAAAGTAGGTCATACATATGTTACATACACAAACACTTTAAATGTATATTGGATTTTAATAAGTGTACATCTACCCCTGCCTGTTAGGTCTTTTAAAAACAGGACTTACGTCAGGTCAGGCAGTCCATACCTTGCATATGAGTGCATTTTTGGCCCAAAAAGGTAAGGAAAAAATTTTATTGTGAGCTTGAGATTTGTGCATTTGTAGATTATAGATGTTAATATCTGCTGTGTAGAATTCCTGCTATGTTTCCTCTTATTCACTTCTCCATATTTTTTAGAGTCTAAATTTGCTCTAAACGAGGATGATGTACTCGAATGGAGCTCACCCTCTGCTTTCAACTTTATCATCTATGGATTACCTAATTTAATTGTTACATGAACTAATTAATAATTTAGGAAATATTAAGGAAACTAGGAAAGCTACTAAGATGTATTAAAATTCTATCAATAAAACTGTCCAATATTAACAGAGTGTTGGGCATATGTGTGTGTGTGTGTGTGTGTGTGTGTGTGTGTGTCATTAACCAGTTGTGTATGCTTGTTATATGTACTGCATTTGCTTAGTATGTAATATGTAAATATGTGTGGATAAACTATGTATCCTTTTTATGACATTTGGCATATTCATGCTTGTTTACTATCCTGTATGTATGGGCTCTGCTTTATCTCTGTAACACTTTTTAAGTACACAGAGACAAGCTGGAAGGACACTGTAAGGAGCTTTCTCTTGCTAAATGAATGTGATTATGCACAGAGCAAAGAGTCAGAATTACTGCGAACGTAGAATAGAGTGCAGCTAGAGAAAGCTAGCTACAGAGTTTTATATTCAGTGAAGTCTTTCATAAAGAGTAATACTTTAATGTCATCTAATTTTGAAATATTTGTAGTTCTATACTTTAAAATAACTTAAATTGAGTTTGAGGTTAGGAATATTATTAATGCTTATTCATACAAATGTGTTTACCAGAATAAGCAGTTTAACAAGATTACCCATAAACCCCATAATCCCTTTTTTCAGTAGATTCAGGTCACTTTTTATCAAGGTGCACACATCTAATTAGAGCACACATTTCCCATCATGAATCCTTAAGCTTTTGGAGGGGTGAATTGTATTTTTTTTTACTAGAGCATTAGTCTCTGGTTTTAATAGAACCGTTTATCCTTAAGCAGTGCCACTTTGAATTATGGCAATGTTTGATATGTTGATATGAACATGCAAACTCTGCACAGAAAACTCACTAGGATTCGAACCCAGGACCTTTTTCTTGTGAGGCGACAGTGCTAACCATTGCGCCACCGCGCTGCCCAAGGGTCAATTGTAAACTATAAAAATAACAAATTGAGTGGCCCAATTCAGGGTATTTTTTTAGCAAAGTGGCACAGAAGAAAATCCACATAGTCACAAAATCTAATTAGGCATTAAAACTTTGTTAGTTTGTTGAAAGTTAGTTTGTTAAAAAGTGTTATTGCAAGATAAATTATTCATTTATCTTCTATACCTGTTTATTTACTAACTCAGGATCACGGGAGTCTGCTGGAGTATATCCCACCACACATAGGGCAAGAGGCAGGGATACACCCTGGACAGGTCCCATCGCAGGGCCACACATAAAAAAACACTCACACTCACTTTTTATAGGATTATTATATATATTTAAAATAATAAATTAACCTAATGTACATGTCTTTGGACTGTGGAAGGAAACTAGAGAGCCTATAGTAGACCACACAAGCATAGGGACAACATGCAAACTTTACACAAAAAGACCCATTGCCCGGAAATTGAACCTGTAAGCTTTTGTTTTAAAGCTTTAGTAGGTGCAGATTGAAACTCAAAAACCTGGAGTATGGACACTGAGACTGTTTATGAAATATTTTTTCTGCTTCATTCTTAATTATAGATTTTCTCTTTTCTAAAAAGGCAAAAAGGTGCATTTCCATGCCTCCATGCATTTCAAAGCCACTAGTAATTTTGGACCCTATGAAAGAATATAAGGTTTTAAGGGTTAGATTAATATAAATGTCCAGAACCTGCAGGAGTCTCATCAGGAGAAAATAATGATGTAGCAAGCCAGGAAAAATAATTATAATGAATAGCATTTGATTTTCTTTTTACTTTTAATCCAATTTGCCAGCAGGCTACAATTAAAAGAAAATGTACTTGTGTGTGTATGTCAGAGACAGTGCTAGGCATTGATGTACCAGGTTTCTGAGCAGACAAGCTTAGATTAAGGCCATCAAGTAGTAGATGCACAGGAGTGCCAATAAAAAAGTGATTTCTGATTTTAGTCTTTAGCTGTGTTGAAAGTCTTGCACACTTGACAATTATTATTTTTTGTAGATTTCTCAAAATATTCCTGCCACGTAAATAAGTTTTTACTTAATCACAGCTCTAATTACAGCTGTTTGTATGCGTCACCTTTAAGGCTGTTTTCAATAACTGTTTATGAAATCATATGCAGAGTACTTAACTTGTAATTTTATTTTGCATGTGATTATTTGGGCATTTTCTTCAGTGAGTTTAGTCACAATTTTTTTTCTCCATTACACTATGTTCATGCTTACAGGGTTTACATTCCTTTGTATACATTAAGCACACTTGAAAATGTAGTGTTACAAATTTCTTCTATTTTTCAGTTTTCATACAAGACATGAGTTTAAACTTGTTCTTCACCGTCAAATCTCTGTACCTCACCTGGATTTAAGTGAAATGAGAATTTAGAACACTATTTTAATAGTTTGTGAATTTCCACCATCCCCCTTGACAGCACTTTCTTTATGTTTCTTAGACATTATGAATATATTACTATTGCAAGCATAATCAGACGCTCTGTTGAATCATTAAATGTTACAATTTAAAATAGAAATTCTAATTTAACCCCAATACATGTTTAACATATTTACCACTTTCTGCTGCATGAAAAAAAATGTTGCAGGTACTATAAGTTAAGATAAGAGCAATTGAACCGGAAACTAAATTCTATTTCTAACTTATTTATTTAAATGACTTAGATCAGATATAAACTCAGATGAATCTGAGCAGCAGAAAACTAGTCTAGTGTCAGTCAGAGTGTGACAGTGGTAGTGATGGAGCATTTCTGACATATTGGGAACACACGGCTGCCAAGGATGTAGCAAATACTAACAGCAGTAAATTCTCATACTTTCATATAATAATTTTTGTTCTTACCATGTAACATGTATTCAGGCTATGTATAACTACAGCACTATATATATATATATATATATATATATATATATATATTTCCTGTACATTGGTTAGTGTGATTGTTTGTTTGTCAAGTAGCAGCAGATATTGAAAATTTTAAGTGGTCCAGTAAACGTAGTACACGAAGTGCCAAAATTTACGCTGTAGGCCCTCAAAGCTGATAACCAGAAGAAATAGCTGGTGCAGCAAACTCTTCAGCCCCTGCAACAAACCTTTCAGACCTTGAATTATATGTGCTCTGCAACTCATTGAGTTTTTCACACTACTGAGTGTAAAAAAATGTAGGATTTATTTTAAATCATAATAAAGCTGTCAATTCTGCACATACCAATGTACATGTATGTACACAGCATGTATGTACAACATGTCATGCTAGCAGAACAAAAGGGACTATTTCAAATTCAGAAATGTTTTTTAAACACATTGCATGAATACAGCACTTACTGAATACAGCAATACAAATGGGCAAATAAGTGTGTGTAAACGTTGGTATGAGAGAGATGTTTACTGCAAAGTGTTTAGCTGTAGGCCATAAAAATGCATTAACCTCTCAGCTCAGAATAAAAGAGGAAGTCTACAGAGATGCATCATCTTCAAGCCCGAGTGATAGAAATGAAGCTGAGCTGCCAATAGTTTACACTACTAACATATGAAGAAATAAAAAAAAAATATTAAATTAACTCAGAGCAAGTACATCCTGTATCAAGAGTATTAATTTAAAGAAATGTTGCTTAGTAAGAAAAGTTTATTGCTGTTCATGGAATCCATCCTTCAGTTTTTTTGTAGGCTATATACATCTGACCCATCTATGACATGATATTAAAATGTCATTATGTTATGTCGTCATTAGTCCTTCTTAATATTTCCTATTGTCACTCCTTATTAGAGAAACATAGCTAACTAACCCAGCCTACAGTAAAGCCTACTTTTGTTAACATTAATTTGAGCAACTTAGATTTATGGGGTTTTTTTCTGTCTCAGTTTCCTTATTTTTTTCCCTCGGGCACCACAAGTCTTTTATCAAAAGTTAATGAGAGTTTTGCTCCAGTGCTGCAGCTTCTTCAATCAACTTCAATAACGGTAACGTTAACCTTACATTAACCAGTCAAACTTACACTCGTTAATCAGGCTATAAACCTAATGTACACGTTTTTGAAATGTGGAAGAAAACTGGAGCACCTGTAGTAAACCCACGCAACGAGGGTGAAGATGCAAACAAAAGCAGAAAGATGCACCATGTTTAACAGCTTGCAGACACCAGCTAGCACCAGCCTGCAGTGTGAGTGAACAGTTTATTTTAAATTTTTTTGTTTGATATAAAGCTTAATGGTGCAGTGACATGGTGGTTAGCATGGTCACCTCACAACAAGAAGATCCTAGGTTCGAATCCCGGGCATGGGGTATTCTGGTTTTCCTCCCACAATCCAAAAACATGCGCATTAGGTTGATTGGTGATTCTGAATTGCCCATATGAGTAAATGTGAGTGTCTGTGGTTGTGTGTGTGTGTTCCTGCGATGGACTTGCGACCTGTCCAGAGTGCCCCTTGCCAAATAAATGGATGAATGGATGGATGGTTGAATGCATGATAAAGTTTATTGCTTTCATCCATTTTTAGTTTTGGCACAATTTACTTACTGATACCATTATAACACTATTGATTTGAAACCAGTATCCAAAAATCCACAAAACAATACACAATTCTAGTTATAGCTTCATAAAATTGGTAATACATGATAGAAATGACCAGAAATAAAGGGATTTGACAGTAATCCAACACTAGAATGAAAATTAAATAACACCTTTCTAATCATTTGTTCATTTATTCATCTCCTATACCCGCTTATTCCCGAGCTCAGGGTCATGGGGGTCTGCTGGAGCCTATCTCAGCGCACATAAGGTGACCCAGAGGAAACCAACACAAGCGCGGGGAGAACATGCAACTCCACACAGAAAGATCTGTGGGCTGAACATGCTAATCACCCCGCCACCGTGCCGCTCAAGATCCCTTTCCAAAATTAATTATGTTTAGAGAGCTAAAACTGTAAAAAAAATCAGCTTTATCATTTTTTTCAATTAATTAAATTAATTAATTCTACAATTTATGACCTCAGTAATATAAAACAGTTTGTACTAAAATAATTTATAAATAGATCACTAAAATAAAGATTATTTTTGTGTTTCTTCAATTGTATCTTAAAATAATAAACAACAAAGAGAGAGGTACTGAGACTTAACTAAATATGCCATAACTAAATATGATTATAATATTCTCTAAATATGATATATCATTTCTTTAGTTAGTGTGCATAAAAGTCCTTGTTTCTAAAAAGATTTTTACAACCGAAAAAATATTAGCATTAAATTAGACAGCTATTTTCTAGCTACACAGGTCAGGTTTTTTACCTAGCTGATGGAATGTGTGGTTTAATTTAAATGTTCAATAAGATCCAATAAACTAAGGGTACTACAAAAATACTCCTCTAATTTTTGAAGAGCAGAATCCCTATAAACCCTGTTTCAACTGTTTTAAAACATGCCATCTCAGAAAGAACCTTTGCCCAGGAATTAAAGCAGGGACTTTCTTGCTGTGAGGCGACCGTGCTAACCACTACACCACAGTGCCGCCCTCTTCTGCAACTGATGATTCCTTTTAATTAAAATATTGTACAAAGTATATAGTATGGTATGAATAACAATAAATATGAATAGTATGGGGCGTGTACCCCCCTGCCTTTTGCCCTATGTGTGCTGGGATAGGCTCCCCGTGACCCCGGCAAGTTTGGAATAAGCAGGTATAGAAAATGAATGAATGAATGAATGAATTATTATTATGGTTATTTAAAATTCTACTGTAATTTAACTGTCAGAGCTTTCGGCTAATTTGATTAGAAGATTTCTGCAAAGTTAACAAACACATTGCACAAAAACTATATGGGAAATATGCACTTATCATGTCTACAAGGTTCTCAGTGTGAGTAGATCCTATTCAAAATTACCTACAGTGAAATAGCTTTGGTCTTTTCTAAAGTATATGTGAATAAATATGCAGCTTTGTTGGGATAAATGTGTTAAAGAAAAGTATTGAGGAACTGCACTTCAGTGTAAAAGAGAAGTGAATTCAAAAGGGGGTTGTGCTGTGTATTTTGGAACACTTGACCACAGAGCAGAATTTGCTATCAGTTAAGTAAAATTGTTCCCGGGTAGTAAAGCTAGTAAAATAATTTTGGAATTATTTTCTAGCATTACTATTAAACACTCAATATAAGTTAACTTAGTTAGGTGACATTTGATATTCACACAAACATTAAATAATATAGTGTAAAAAATGTAAGGCTAATAAATGACCAATTAATCCATTGCTAGGAAAAATGTATGGCGTTTTATTGCAATTTACAATCTAATGCATGAAATATTAAGTTGTTGAATGTATGCTAAGTCAAAATTATAATCCTTTACCTATTCAATCACTCTTACTTAATTATCTACTGATTTATCTGCATTGTATCTTAGAGACATGGCACAGTTTACTTACATTGTTATAAATATGAAAAAAATACATTGGCAAAAACTTTATATACACTACTGGCATAGGAAAGTGAAATGAGACACATTGTATGTTTTTCTATAACAATTTACAGTATAAGCACACAGACAGACACACACAGAAAGATCTGTTTTTGTAATCATAGTTTACAGACAGCATTTCTGTTCAAACTAGACTAGTGGTCTAATTTTGCATGTTTTAAGAGGAACAAATAAAAAAAAATGTAACAAAAAAAACATGCACAAGTACAGGTATTGATCATAAGGAATAGTTGGAGGTGGCTAATATTAATATTTTCAAATTTACACCCACAAACATTGTATAGGTTTGAATAAGCTCTGCTTGTTAGTACCACTAGAAACATGACCAAAGTATTCGTTTATCAGACAGAACCTTCACATATAGGTGGCGTAGTGTTTAGCACAATCGCTTCACAAAAAGTAGGTCCTGGGTTCGAATTCCGGGCTGAGGTCTTTCGTGGGGTGCGAAGTTTGCATGTTCTCCCTGCGCTTGCATGGGTTTCCTTCCACAGTCCACTCTAAATTGTGACTCTAAATTGCCCATAGGAGTGAGTGTAAGTGTGTGTGTCTAGCCCTGCGATGGACTGGCCACCTGTCCAGGGTGTACACCCTGCCTCTCGCCCAATGTGCGCTGGAATAGGCTCCAGCAGACCCCCGTGACCCTGAGATTGGGAATAAGTGAGTACAGAAGATTAATGAATGAACGTTCATATATATTGACATTTTTAATATAAAATGATAGTATCACTTGAAACGAATAGCTAAAACACCTATTGCTACTTCTGGGGCAGCAGAAAGGTTTGATTGCCAGATGAGGGGTATTTCAGTGTGGAGCATGTTTGCCCCATTCTTGCGTAGGTTTAGCCGGGTACTCTCGGGTTACCTCTCACAGTCCAAAAACGTACATTTAATTAATTAGTGATTCTGTCCATAAGAGTGAGCTAGAGTGTGCGTGGTTTTTCGTCTATGTGTGACTCTGTCATAGACTATGTGAGATGATATAGGCTCCAGCTGACCCCCATGACCCAGATGAATAAATCTACTCTTTTTTTTCCAAAGAGTGTCGACATTGTTACTGCTACATGCTATTTATAGAGAGGTGATAAATTGAGAAATGATCTTCAATGATGCCCTTGAGTTGTAATTAAGGTTTAAAGTTTATGTTTTGCTCAGTCACATCGGACACACGTTTTCTGGGATGGGCAGCTGACTGTAGGAGTGAGAGTTACTGTGGTGCTCATTCTGTGGGGCGGTGCTAACAGCAGGAATTTGAGCAGCTATGGCTGACATCTCTCCTGTGTTAGTTGCTTTTTCTGTGGACTGGATCTCCTCCACTGTAATGCTGCCGCTGCAGCTGAGCAGTTGAATCAGGCACTTCCTGAACTGTACAATGCATATAGGGATAAAGACAGCAGTTAAGAGAGTGGTTATTTGGGTTTTATAGCTAGTCACCCAAACCAGAAATGTAAAAATTAAGCAATAGCAGCCAGTTGTAATATTACATGAGAGGTTTTAAATCTACAATTCTTCAGATTCTTTTAATCTTCAGATCAGATTAAATGACAGTTACATGAATTCCAGACTAAATGACTGTGTGCTAACTAGTGTTTAGTATGCCCACAAAGATTAACCTGTACCTAACCTGACCTGACATTAATTGATACTGGAAAAGCACAGTGCAGCAGCCAGTACGTCCCAAGAAGAGTGTATACATGAGACCACAGGTTTGTGCTTTCTTCACAGAGACAGTAAATATTGATACGATAATCGCATCCTTTTTTATATTGTCAAAAGCCAAAATGAAAACTGGTTAAAACAGAAGTTTTAGTTAGTTTAAAGTATGTACTATCATTATTCCCTATATTACATTTATTATAACGCTGTTCCCATTTCAGTAACAAGTAATTAAATGAATTACAGTTTCCCTCGTTACAATGGTTTTACTGATTATACAATGCAGCAGCTCACTGAACCCAGGAAGGCTCTCAGCCATAGAACATACCATAGAATAGTGTGTGTGTGTGTGTGTGTTGGCCAGGACTGGGGACATTGTTGACACGACCACTCTGAGCTGTGGTCGTAAGGTGTCTAATGCCTGTCGAGAAAGCAATCTCCTGTGGTGTTGTCTGAAAGTATGGATTACATTAAGTTAAAGAAAGAGTCCTATCGAGCCTGATTGGCTCAATGGACAAATGCAGACGCTGATAGAACCCTGGTTGTAAAGGCAACAACTCTGGTTTGGAAGACGTTTGGTGATGCCATAAAGAAGGATTAATAGTTTAATAGTTTGCCTCAAAGAGAGACTGGCAAAATTTACAGTGCCTCAGGAGGAAGAGCAGTGCTGTCCCAACACTGTTTTACAGTGGAGGTAAGAATCTATTGACTTTGACTGGGGACATTGTTGGACGGTGAAAGAAATCCTTAATGGATCTCCACAACAACACCAACAACACCATCAACACAATTTCCATTGAGGAAGCAGAGGCCAGGGCTCAGAGAAAATCAAACCTCAGGTCCAGGAGGAAAAATGCGTTAGGTAGAAACATACAATCACCTGGCAAGCATTTTAGCATTTATTTAAGGTACCTTAGTTTAACTGTGTTTAAGGTAATTTTATATAAAAAAAGGGGTTGAGTTGTTTTCAGTCCATTTACACCTCAAAAGGTGAGCAAATCAGTGAAACATGGCTTGGGATTATGCCAGTAAGCAACATAAAAGTGATTTCAAACAGGCACCCATTTACAAACTAAAATACAAAATGTAAAATTTAATGAGTTAATGTGAACCTAATAAAGGTTTCAATTTTTATTTACATAATAAAGAATCTGGAGCAGCGCGGTGGCGTAGTGGTTAGCACGGTTGCCTCACAACCCCTGTGACCCTGAAAAGTTCACGAATAAGCAGGTATAGAAGATGAATGAATGAACAAATAAATGAATGAATGAATGAATAATCTAAACAGAATGCACATAGACATTTAATGATCTCACATCAGTCCCCATATAAGGGGTGCTTAAGCAACTATTTTATTCCTTGAAAATTTGCACACTATAAATCTAACACACCTATTATCAATTTTAATTGTAGTTGTGTTGCCTTCATGATACCAATGTTTTGACCCTTTTATATCTCTTGCAAACATGATACTGCATTTTTTATTTGGTATGAAATTTTTGTACAATTACTATTATTTATTGACAATCATTCATTAATCTTCTATACCTGCTTATTCCCAAAGTCAAGGTTAGAGGGTTCTGCTGGAGCCTATCCCAACGTACATAGGGCAGGAGTCAGGGGTACACCCTCGCCAGTCCATTGCATGGGACACACACACAACCACACGCACTTACACTTACTTCTATAGGCAATTTAGAATCACCAGTCAACCTAATGCACATGTTTTTGGACTGTCGGAGGAGACCGGAGTACCCGGAAGAAGCATGCAAACTCTGCACAGAAAGACCCCATGCAAAGAACACGAACCCAGGACCTTCTTGGTGTGAGGTGACCATGCTAACCACTATTATTGACATAATATATTTAAAACACTTTTTAGGGGGCTCCCTGGTGGCCACAAGGGTGCAAAGCAGCTGCTTAGTTCACATTATAGTTTAGATACATCCTATTAGACATAATAGTATTTGTCTTTAAAACAAAACATCAGAAATCTTATTTTGATTTAAAGAAATCTAAGAATCTTTTTTTTGATTTATAAACATGCATTTGAAAGGTGTTTATACCCATTACCACGTCTTGTGAAACAGGACAGCTTTAAAGTCATAAAATCTGCCGTATGTCTGCATTTTCTAGAAAAAGTTTATTTTTATTTCTGACCTCATTTTTCTATATAAACAACTTAAACCTATTTAAAAGTAAGACTTTGTAAGTGAAGCAGATTAAACACACAACCTCTTAGAAGTGGGTTAAGACGCCAGAATCTACATGTGAGTTTGATTCCTGCTTGGGTCCATTCCAATTATTGAAAGCCAGTATTTAGCATAATAAAAATTTTAGTTATATTAAAACAAGCAGCAAAAATGTGTAAACTATTTAGTAAATTAATGTATGTTTTTTATTTATTCAAATCATATAAAACCTAACTTGTTACATACCTGTTTGTTCATAAAGACATAGATGAAAGGATTGTAGACTGCAGCAGTTTTTGCAAAAAAAGCAGGAACAGCAGCCAATATAGGGTCTAAGTGGATGGTGGGCTCAATAGTTACAATGACAGAGAACAGCGCGTATGGTGTCCAGGCCACCATAAAGGCTATAATCATCACCACAACCATATGAGACACCTGGCGATCAGGTTTTCTGGCATTCAATAACCTGCCATTAGAGTTGGACACCTGCAAAAAAAACAATGGTGTATGAGATTTAAAGCAAAAACATTAATCATTTCATTTAGCAATAATACCTTTAGGACTTACAACAGTTAGCAATTTTACCATTCAATATCAGATATGTAATGTAATAAAGTCTTGAGAAAAAGTAGAATTAATATACTTCTCAGGCAGAACCACCAGACTAACCTTTTTGAGCTTGCGCAGCAACTTGCTGTAACACAAGATGATAACAGCCAAAGGAAGAATGAAGCAGGTAATAAAAAATGTTATGATGAAAGTGTGGTCATGCGGGTCACCAGAGTACCTATTAAGAAAGTCTTGATTAAAGGATGAACACAGAAGAGTCAAGATTGTTAGTGATTACTGTACCAGTAATAGTAATGGACTGGCTGCTGAACTCTAGTGTAACAAAATCAAATGTAGATTTTCATGTATGTAGATTACAAATATTGCAGGATGTCAGCTTTTATTGCATTAAAACTCAATAACATTTGCATTACATTGCATTACAGCTTTACATCACATAATAATAAAGACTTACTGGTACATCTATTTTGCTTGGTTTCACTGGTCTTGACTTTTTACATTAAACTATCTATCTACAGTAACAGAAATCAGCTGTATTTTATCCAGTTTGCATGGTACAGCAGGATATATTATTTTAAATTATATTGTCTATAGATACATTTCAAAAATCTATAGAAAATCTTAAATTTATATTTGTATAATTCTAATAACATTAGATATATCAAGGTGTAACAGCCCAAGAGAACTGTTGAAAAAGCAGCATAGAATATTTTTAGTGTCAAGTGCTAGGTATTTGAGAAAAGTCTTCAGTCGTCTCTTGAAACCAGTGACCAGAAAAAGATAGTGACCAAAAACAAAGTTTATTACACATCTTAGGGAAAAGGTGCACTCACAAAAATAGTACTTACTTACCAGTTAGGTTCACAGGTGGTACCAATCTTGCTGACGGTGTAGCTGCTCCATCCCAGTACAGGAGGGATAGTCCAGATAAATGAAAAGGTCCAGACAAATAGAAGTCCCAGTGCAGCATGTTTAGCCTGGAGACGTACGTTTCCCAGAGGACGACAGATTACAAAGTATCTCTCGAATGCAAGAGTAGCCAGGGACCACAAACCCACTATGCCTGGTGTGAAGGAAATATCCAGAAATTTAAAAAGTTGTTAATAAACACATTTGATTTTTTTTTTAGAAATGATTTCAATATATAGTTATAATGAATAACCAGACTAGAGACAAAAGTTTGGTAAAACTCGGATGGGTGTGTTTATCAACAAAGATTGAAAATGGCAGTGGCATGTAAATATAATAGTATAAACAGTCTTAGATAGGTATACCATCTGTAATCTTGGTAACAGACCCTGGAGGTTGTAACATTGGATGCTACTACCACATGGTGAAAGCCAGTCAGTAAATTGTTTGAGAAAGCCTTTTTACCGCATTAAAGACCAGGCAAAGACTGAGTAAAGCGAGTGCTCTTAAATGGAGGTGTGTGGGTGACCAGTTAGTACTCTGCCGACTTAATGTACAGAATGCTTGAGGTGCATAGCATGACAGTGTATTCATACATTCATCTTCTTTACCCTCTTATTCCCAGATCCAGGGTCATGGGGATCTGCTATCCCAGCATATATGGCATAGAGGCAGGGCAAGAGGCAGGGGGTACACCCTGGACAGGTCGCCAATCCATTGCAGGGCCACACACA
>JAOTQW010000032.1:11424463-11435354 GCA_026260075.1 Sisor rabdophorus | reverse complement strand
TACGGCATGTGAATCTTGCTTTATGGTTGGGTGTGTGTGTGTGTGTGTGTGTGTGTGTGTGTGTGTGAGAGAGAGAGAGAGAGCAGGGTGGAAGGGAGATCTGGCTGACTGATTAACCTTCGACCCACTGGGCCTCCCAGGGTGAGGAAGCAGTTCACAAAGTCACTGCTGATCGACATTAATACCACATCCAACACAGAGCAAGAGATTAGAGATGGCCACACTACCGCGCCAAAAGCCTTTTTAATTCCTAAACACCAAAACAACACACAGGTTACTGCATTATGTCTTTTATAGAGTTTTCCTATTTCAAACCTCAAAACTACAACAGAGAATTATGTGGACGTGGATAATATTTTTGGCCTTTGCAAAATATATACATTTTTCCATATTTTGTTAAACCCGTTTCCGCTTTCTGGAGTGCCTCCTCTACATCCACTGGGGTGCTCTTGACTTTTTCTATTGATATCCCAAACCCTGTCCCTTGCTTTCTACATTTATATCTCAGTGTCCCTGTCCTCCTCCTCTCTCACTGTCGTTCTGGGAAAAGCCAAAAAAGGGAAAACATTTAGATTGGAGGGCTCTTTGAATAGGGTTTGACAGTTGACTGATGACCATCCATAAAGTGACAAAGAATAGCTGTGTGGCAGTTGCTGCAGCCCAGTGCTTCCCCCTGGGAAACTAATTGCCCTGAATTGTTAACGGCAACATTATTTTTCTGCCAATCACACCGTTTCAATGCCCCGAAAATGAGCATGAAACAAGCCTTTTGACTGAACAGAAAAGTTAAATGTCTCCAATGTTGATCAAATTAACTTCAGCCTCCTGACAATGGACTATATTTGTGTGAAAATAATGGAGCTTGACAAAGGCTGCCTTTTTGCGAAGATTTCACAGTTGTGATGTAAAACTGTTGCGACCTGAACCTGAGCAGCTTTTCTGAAAAGAACAGCAAATGGCGACATATCCACTCACACAAAAGCTGAGCCTTTAGGAAAAGAAATTATCTGCTTGGACATTGCTGCTGAATTTCTTCGTTGGTGGGGCAGAATAAATATTTTTTTTTAAATCTGTAATATGTTTTTAAAATTTTGTCTAGTCTAGAATCTGTTCTTCAAATATCATACACAAATAAATTTTATAAAATCGTAGTATTGTGTGTTGATAAAAAATATATGAAATATATTTATCAATTTAATTGATTTATAAATCAGTTTCATATTATTTGAAAATGTAATGTATAATTCACTCAACAGAGGTATAGGCTCCTTAGAATTGTTCCCTTGAGGCCTTCAAGCACTGGTGAGATAAACAACGTTTAGCAGCTGAAAGGGGAAGAGAAAAAGAGCCTATCAGGTGTGATCTCAATGGGCTGGATGAGGCACAATTAGCAGAGGAGATAAGGGTTTAGAGAACAGCCCCCCTTCCACAGCCACTAATGGAACGTCAGCTCAGGAAGGAATTCTCTGCTCTTAAAAAGCATCGAGAGACTGAAAAAACTCAAAATTCTCACTCACAGTAAAAAATGGTAAGAGCGCATAAGATGAAGATCAGCCCAACAAGAAAAGGAGGGGCAGAAAGAAACTCTATAATGAAAATGGAGTGGCGCAAGAGGGGGAGGTATGACTACATACTCTACCCTCTCCCTTTTCCTGCTTTCCCTTTCTGGCCTAGAATCATAGCAATGGACAATGGGCCCAAAAGCTGGTTCCCAACGAGCTGCTGAATAGCCACACTGTTGGTGGTAGCACTTCATTCAAACGGTTCCACAACCACATTGTCCTCCTCGATCAGCACAAGAGAATAGAGTTTGCTGGTGGCTGCCAAAAGGTTAGCAGCCCTGGTGAAAAGAGCTGAACATCATTCACTGGCCCTAACAGAGCTGGGAGAAAGCTTTTGTATGTTGCCCTCCCTTCCTTCAGTCCACCCGGATCGATAAGAGTAAGACCGCGTCTCCATGAGTGATGTGCTGTAACACCCGGAAAACCAGCAGTGGGATTAAAACACACTCCCATCCTTAGTGTTCTAGTCTCAGCCACAATGCAAAAATACAACCAGAACCTCATAAAGAAGAACAAAACTTATGGTGAATAAGATAAATAAATAAATAAATAAATAAATAAATAAATAAATAAATAAATGAATGAATGAATGAATGAATGAATGATTACAGAGGTCTCAGATGCAGCAAAATAACTGGTACCTGTTAAAAACAATTTGGAAAACATGTGCCAGGGATGATTTCCAGGCGTTTTTGAGCAGGAAAACGTTAGAACTCAGAGTTTTTTAGAAAGAAAAACAGAGTTGGCAGCACTGCACTGCCTCAGAAATATAAACTTGGATGTATTATTTACGAGCTGACTTTTAAAAATAAATCAACATCACCAACCTTGGTGAAGAAAATAAGATATGGCAGAAACCTCAAGTGTAAGCAGCAAGGGACCCTTTTCATACTTCATTATCTCCATAAATTTGAGTAAATACGGCTTAATAAAAACTGTAAAAGGTGCAATATTCCTGAAGCACCTCTGCTTGGTTGCCATTAAATTAGTTCTATTTTTTTAACACATAAGAAATCAAGGAGGAAATGGGGAAAAAAGAATCTCTGTAACATAAAAGCAGGTCGTAACTCAGGGTGTCAAACGGCTGGCTGAAATATGCCAAGCATATGCATGCAGTTATTTAAAGTGGATTTGTGGTAATGCCATGGAAGTCACTGTGTGCATTTAGATACCATGTTAGGGAGTGTATCATGATTGAAGGCCAGCAATCCCTCACTAACAGCCACACACACTGCAGTGTATATGAGATTGTACCTTGAAATGTTTTATGGTTTTTTGACATTGTCCTCTAGAATTATGAATTTGAAATGAAATTATGGGGGTAAATATCATTATGTAACAAATATATCATCAAATACATCAGTGTTGGTGCATACCATGTCCTGTTAAAGGGGGTGGGGCCATCCTGGAATAGACCACTCTCACAAAAAAAATAAAAATTCATCAATTTAGGAGTTAATATGTAGTTACTTTTAAAAGTAAGTAACAAAAAATATGTTAACCACTCCAGAAATCAGTGCATAAATCTGCATAGCTGTAGACTTAGCTAGCTATAAATTCTCTCAGCTACAGACTCACCAAACTATAGATTCCCTCAACTACAGCCTCGGCCACCACCTTACAGCCTTATTCAGCCACACTTTTTACTCCTTTACCTGTAGCATCACGCTTTCTATGATGAATGTCAAAACCAAAAACCAATTTAAGCGTCAAATCTTATGACAATTAATTTCAACCACCTTGTGAAGTGAGGCGTCTGGTGTAGAGTACAGCAAGAAGTGAAAATTTGCTACCAGTTAGCGAGAGAATTTAAGCTACTAAACATTTCATAAAACTACAAAAAATCTTGCTTGCAGCTGTTTTTGATGCGTATTGACTGTTGTACAATCATACATTAATACAATTAAGACATTTACAGCATTAAGCAGACACTCTTATTCAGAGCAATGTACACAGTGCAATTAAGATTCTCCAGTGTGATATGTACAGTTTGACAAGCATAGTCATGTCAAATGACTAGTTAAAATTTAACAGTGTAAGTTTAACTCATAGCCTTACAAGCTCATTCAGCCTGGCATACAGATCTGCAGGTTAACTTTAATGCTCACAGACTTGCTTCCTTCTAAATTAACACATATAATTATAACAGTAATTCATTTATTTATCTTCTATACTCGCTTATTCCTGAGTTCGTCACAGAGCCAGCCTCACACTCACTCGCACACCCACACGCACACTCACTTCTATGGGCAATTTAGACTCACCAAGCAACCTAATGTACATGCTTTTAGGAGGAAACCGAAGAACGTGGATTTTTTTTATCTTCCTTTAAAAAAGAAAGAATAAAAAACTATTTAAATGTCATTTTCCATTTCTATTTTCAGGACTTGACAGTTTTGCATAAGATAATGTTTGATCATCAGAGTACAAGTCTACCACTGTTATTCAAGATCACTATTACCTGTCCAGAACATAGCCGAGGGCTTTCTGCCGTGTGCCTGAATAAACAGAAGGGCTGTTCTCCCAGGCGACCAGGTTGGACGCATCATGAAACAGATGAATATTAACCAGGTCAAAGGAGCTGTAAAAAAACAGAAAATAAATTGTAAGAAACCTACACATAAACCTGAAGTACCAAAAAAAAAAAAAAAAAGTGGTAGCCCAGTCAATTCCGAGAACCACTAATTAGCTGCGAGGTGGCCCTTAACCTAAACTGCTCATATGTATAAATGAGACAAATTGCAGCTGCTCTGGATATGGGTAGCTGCCAAAATACTTACATTTAAATACAATTCATTTCCTGCCTTATAATTTATGTAAATTTATGTAAGTGTTAATTTCTTTTTAATGCCAAGTTTTGGGGTTGTTGCAAAGCAATTCATTTTCACTTGTGTACTCTTGGCACATTCATGCCTAATTTAGTCATTTTATTTTAACTTTGTGTAGTGCTATTTCCAGAGAATGTATTTGAAGAACATAGCAAGATGACTAACTACACCTTTTGATAAAGTATTTATTTAAACGTGACCGTTTTAACATTTACTGCTTTAGCAACTGCACATAAATATCTAAAACACTCAAAGTGTCCTTCTTACATTTACATTTACAGCATTTAGCAGACGCTCTTATCCAAAGCGACGTACAAAAGTGCTTCAAAATTCATTGTTGAGCTTCTCAATACTAATACAATAAGTATTCTTTTATTTGATACAATGACACAAAATTGTATCCTTGTGCTGTATCTTTAAAACAAATCAAAAATAATAACTACAGCAGCAAGTAAAATTTTGATATTCGGCGTTTATGAAGTTTAATTTTTAACTGCAGACTATGGCCTATAAGCAGTGTACCAAACTCAGAATGACTGTATGCTCTTTTTGTACATGATTGCATACTGTACAAGACAAAGCCACTGAACTGTTTAATATGACATGTATAATGCTATAGATGCTTTTACTGTCTCCGCTGGCTGAGCCTGTTATATCTCTGTCACCATTTCATTTCTTTGCACACTCTCTTTCTCTCTCTATCTACCTTGTGTCATCCCTTGTTCTGGAACACAGCCCAGTCCCTGTCTTACAACATCCCTCTGTTTCAATCCCCTATTTCAGCTCTTTTGTCCTGTTGTGTTTCCTCTATTAGATTAGCCACGCAACTAGTTTCCTTCACCCATCTCCCAATGGAGAAAACTTTTAAGACCCTGCACATGAAGGTGCAATTGCGTGTAATGTTTTCTGTCATCTGTCAGATAGAGCTGCTTGACTAACATGATTACACCTAATCCAATCCAGCCCTTCTCCAGCAGCTGGAATGAACACACGCATACACACACACATACACAAAAACACAACACACAAAATGACCATGCTAAAGTTAATGCCAGAAAGTACATAGATAAAGACAGAAAAGAGTACCTGTGTCCGAGATGTTGGGGGTATTGCAAAAGAAATATGTAAAGAGAATGAAAGCGAAATAAAGAGAGGTCACAAAAGAAAGACATATAGGGGAGAGCAAAAGAGAATGAGATGAAAAAGCAGGAAAACAAGAGAGAGCAAGAAAGAACGAGAGCGAGAGGGGTAAAACTAACCAATCTCCCAGAGCCCAACGTGTCCTGATGAAACCTTTTCTGGACCATTTGCACTGAAAAAACAAACAAACATTATTTTACCACATTTTATTTTCATACAAATTCATGTGAAGTAATTTCAAAAACCTATAAAGTTATTAATACAGGAGCCAAATGAGCAGTTAGGTTTGAAGGATCTTAACAACTTATAATCTTATATTTAAAAACATATATGTAAACATTTTTTGCACATTTAATAAGACTTGTTTGTTTAGAAACTGCATCAACTTCATACTGAACTATTAGGTCCATGACAAAACATTATCCCCTTAACTTTTCAGCTGTAAGTCATTTCTGGATAAACACTTGGGCATAAATAAAAGATTAATTGAGAAATTATTTATTTCTCACCACTCATAATGTTCAATATTGGCCTGGTCAGTTACTATTTTGCAAATATTATTAACATTTTATTTGGAAGAGTCTTTTTTTATCTTCTCTAATCATTACCTGTCTCCTTCATGTACTTTCCCACTACGTACTACTCACCTTACTCCACTCACTTAGACGCTTCCTTACTTCCTTCCCCAGACCCTCAATCACTACCTTAAACATTCCTTTACTCACTTCCTTCCTCATAAGCTCAATCCCACACTGTTTTATTTACTGAATATTTTAATCATTAACTCCAACATATTCACTTCTCGCTTACTTAGACTCTCTTAATCATTAACTAACTCTTTCACTTATCCCCCCTACACCCACCCTATATGATTTACCACACAGCCTGTTATTAAATGAGAGACAAATTGATCCCTTCCAATGCACTGCCAAATAAATAACCAGACCCTCGCGCACTCTCTCCTCAAGCTTCTAATGGGGAGTTAACTGCTGCCGTGTATAAACTAATTATAGTCCGGGTCACATAATTACAAATTGAATAATTCTTTTTAAACTTTGAGGAAAATTAAAAGCATGAGAAGAATTTGATTGTGCCTCACATCATCTTTCAGAGCCCATTAGGACAAGATTAACTGTATGAAATGGAATTACATTAGCATAGTTAAATAAATCCATAAGCCACAGAAGAGAGGAAGAGAGAGAGAGGCAGGGTATAGTCTAAAAGATGAAATGTTAATATTTACTCAGATAGATAGATAGAAAGAAACCGCCATCCCCAAAAGGAATAATCCAGCATACCTTAAATAGTATTATAAAACTCATCAGTGTGAGTGAACATGCTTATCTACGACCAGTTGCGCACTTCAAACAGTTAACCCTTTTAAAAATTAATTATAAGAACAGAATTTGAAACTTAGGGTGGCATCGTGGCGTAGTGGTTAGAAGATTGCCTCACAGCAAGAAGGTCTTGTGTTTAATTCCCAGGCAAAGGGGTCTTTCTGTTTCAAGTTTTTATGTGTTCCCCAAGCTCTCCAGTTTCTTCCCACAGTCCAAAAACATGTGTATTAGGTTAATTGGTGACTCCAAATTGTCCATAGGTGTAAAAGTGAGTGTGTGCGGATGTTTGTTCTATGTGTGGCCCTGTGATGTACTAGAGACCTGGGAATAAGAGAGAATAGAAGATAAATGAATGTATGACTTTGAAACTTTAGGCACACAGATCATAGTACATACTTATTATGCAATATTGAAAAAAAAATTAAAATGCCATAATAGGTAAGAAAAAGCCATTTTGGTTTAAGATTAAAAGATCAGAAGATCATGAATTCAATTCCTGGCTGCAATTGCTGGGTGAAGTGAGTCTGTAAATCATTAAATGATTATATAATTGCATAAGCATAAGAGGGAAGTAAATGAATAAAAGAGAACAGAAAGCAATATAGTTCAGATTCCCATTACCAATGTTAACGCAAAGTAAAGAAATCTAATCTTATATTTTACATCAAAAAGGTGGGGTAACAGCAAAGTGAGAAAAGAGCGAAAGAGAGAGAAAGACTGCTCTGACTGCTTTCTCAGTCAGGCTAGGGGTTGAGGCATCAGATGTCTGCTGGAAAGGTCAGTGGTTAAGAGGTGAAATTGGCTTCTCGGATAGCTCCAGACCACTGACAATGATGAACGGGTGTCCATAAGAGGTCATCATGACCAGCGGCTTGTGCAGGTCCGCCCCTAAAACTGAAAACAGTGGGGAAAGTAGTCATGCGGCTCAGTGTTTCAGCGAGCAAATGGAACAGTCCATAATCTCATATTGGGCCATATCTGATGACTCAATCATTGTCCAAAGTCAGCCATGTCACGATTCCCAAGAAAAGGTTGGGGGCTACGCAGATAGAACGCCCGTACGCACTGGCCTTTTAGAGTGTTGTGCTTGAGAAACCCCATAAATAACAACCCCAGCTGGGTCTGAGAGACATGATGGAAATGTATATGGTTCGAAATGCACAGTGAATAATAACTATTACTCACTACGGGTGATTGATGAAGCACCACCCAAGGGCTCATCCATTACTCTTTATCCTATCATTGCTCTTGCCTTGAAAATGGTCATATTAATAGAAAAAAACTGTTCAGGAGGAGCATAACAGGTCCCTACAGTAAAATAGGACTGTAAAAAAATGAAAGAGAAGATTTAGAAGTACAAGCAACTTGTTCAGTATTCAGTTTTGATCATTCAGGTGCTGATTAACTATTTTACTTATTTTGAATCACATGTAACATAATTGCTTAATCATATAATAGAAAAATAACCGTAGTACAGAATTAATAAACAGGATATTTGGTATTTGGAATAAGTAGCCTAATTGAACATGTCTTTTGATTTGAACAATTTTGCATTGCTAATACACAAGCTCAATATACTGATGAAACATTTTTATCTGCTTTAAAACAAAAGAGTAAAGCTGAACATCCTCTGCAAACAAATAGAGAAAGTTAAGAAAGTTGGCAAAACTCCCGTTTAAAAGACCTTAAAAATCTTGAAAGTCAAACTTTTAAACAAACAAACAAAGCTTGTTCTGCAATTATTTAAGAAAATCTAGACAGAGCATTGTGTGTCTGAATTGTTTGGCAAATGACAAAAAGCTTTCGGATTTATTCAAGTGGGCATCAAACCATCCCATAAATAAATATAACAAATGTAACAAACAACCGCATGGCAACATGACTTGAAAGGATTAGGGTAAGCTGGAGAAATGACAGACCGCCGTATCCATCAGCTCGACCTTTCACAAACAATGCACCCAGCGGTTTGTCCACTTCCTTCTGACTTGCCTTTTCAATTAATATCATCCCCCTTGCTTGGCCACCACTTAAAGCTATAACTCACTTCTGCATTGTTTTTGCATACCGGGAGGGGATAGTCATTTACACCGCACCCACAAACTGGATAAAGGGTCGTGGATTTGGGGAAAGCGGGGGTAATAATAATGATATAGAAGTTGGGTGCGGGGGTGGTGGTGGCATGGCTACAATAACTATAAAACAGTGGCGAAAAAATAAGCAGTTAGAACTGATCGACTTATTATTAATTTCTAAAAAGAAAATATATACATGGTTAAAAAAAACTGTGTTATGTATTCCAGTGTTTTCTGCAGAGCAAGTAAAATCCTTTGCTGTCAATCAGATGTGTATGATGTCAGCAGGAGGTTATGATTGTCATCCAGTATTTATAAATAATTACTAGGACTTATCCCTTTCTTTTTGCTGTCAAATATTCATTATTCGTCTCCTGCATTTGACACCAACTTTACTTTAACTGGAGATGTCTAAAAGTGTTCCTATATATGGTTTTTGTTTAGGTTTTAGCACATTTTATCAAATGACACACGTGACCAAGACAACCAAGACCAAGAAAAGTATCCGCTCTCACTGGGCCCGAATTCCGTGTTCTCTCGGTTAATAGAATTCTTTTAGAGCAGCAGATGGATGGAGAATCTGGCCGGTTTCATCTACTAAAAGAGGGCATAAATCATCAAGTGGGGAGCAGGGACGACGCCTGGGTTATCACCAGACGAGCCACCTCACCACAGCCTTGCATTAAAGCATTAGTGAAATTAATTCATCTTTCATAAGAGGTCTAAGCCGTATCCGTGATCTATGATAACAACCAATCTCTCACTCCGCAGGGGGCCACGTGTGTGGCCGTGCATGTGTGTGCATAAGAGAGAGAGAGAGAGAGAGAGAGAGAGAGAGGGAGCATGTGCACTCGAGGGTAAGGGAGAGTCCCTGTCCAAGTCAGACTACACAAATCTGTGACTTCTAAATGGGATAACATTATCTGGAGTGCTGCTCTTGAGAGCATCATCTGAGATTCATAACACAGCCGTGAAACATACATAAATCAATGCGCAAACTTTGTTTTCTCATCCCTTTTTTTGCCCTTCTCTCTCTCTCTCTCATTTTCTCCGCCAGTTAGTCAACCTTGCTGTTTTTGTTTTTGCTTGTGTTCTGGTAATTATTGTAAACGGTGTAGCAACTGAATCATAGTAATTGGTTTTAGATCATGTGGAAATGTCACATTTGGAGGCAGGGAAATACAGAGGGAAGGTACCAGGGTGTGTGCGAGCGTGTGTGAAGAATAAGGAAATTGGGAGAGGCACGTAAAAGGCCAACTTTGTCTGCTATTGCATATATTTGCTGGGCCGCACCGCCAGAGCGTGGGTAACTGATGAGCTCTGAGAATCAGCCTGACACGCGAGTACCCACACTCTTTATTACTGTAGCAGCCCCCCCACACACACACAAAAGCACACCCTTACACACACACACACGCACACACACACACACACACAGTACGAATGCACATATACAAACACACGTACCCATACAGAAAGTATATAAAAACAAAGCTGTGTGAGAATCTGCTAAAACGGCATTTCCATAGAATGCGTTTTTTAGAATGTGTTTTTTATTTAAGATTTAGGAAACAGAAGCTCAGTATATCTAACAGATATGTTCATTGTGTTAAATATTTCTTAAAATATTAGACAGTATAATCTTGCACAACAATTCTTTCTCTCTGTGTCTTTCCTAGTACTAAATTTCATAATCATAAATGGAATAGATTTGCATAGAATTTATAATACTAATTGTTCTAATCTTTTTTCTATAGTATTAATTATTCATTTATCCATTCATCCATTCATCTTCTATACCCTCTTATTCCTGAACATGTGGTCACGGGGGTCTGAGCCTATCTCAGCACACATAGGGCTAGGGGCAGGGGGTACACCTTGGACAGGTCCCCAATCCATCGCAGGGCCACACACACGCACAACTACAAACACTCACACATTTACTCCTAAAG
>JAOTQW010000032.1:11369899-11381986 GCA_026260075.1 Sisor rabdophorus | reverse complement strand
TGCGATGGACTGGCGACCTGTTCAGGGTGTACCCCCTGCCTTTCGCCCTATGTGCATTCATGTGGCTTCAGCAGAACCCTGTGACCCCGGATTTGGAAGTAAGCGGGTATAGAAAATTAATGAATGAATGGATGAATGAATGAATTTACATATTAGTTCCCTAGAGCTGCCTTTAACATTTACATTACATTTACAGCATTTGGCCCTTATCCAGAGCGACTTGAGGGTTAAGGGCCTTGCTCAGGAACCTCTGGTATTAGTCCATCACCTTAGGCCACCCCTTCCCACCATAATTACAGTTAATTATTTTTATCTCAGAATTTATTCTCATCTGAGATTTACAGCATTTACAATTATGCTTTATGCCATGAACAACCTTTATTGTTTATGTAAGACATAAAAATTAAGGCACCTTCAGTAGAAACTTGTGGGATGCCATGTTGAAGAATCTGTTAAAATCTGTAAAATACAAAAGTCATGCGTTTCTTATAAAAGGAATTGTAATAATTAAACTCATTAATTCATTCATCTTCCATACCGCTTATTCCCTAGCTTGTGGTCACGGGGGTCTGCTGAAGCCTTTTCTGCCGCACATAGGGCAGGGGTACACCATCCATTGCAGGGCCACACATAGACAAATAACCACACACACTTTCACTCCTACAGGCATTTAGCATCACCAATCAACCTAATGTACATGTTTTTGTACTGTGGGAAACCGGAGTACCCAGAGGAAACCCACACAGGCGCAGGCAGAACAAGCTAAATCTGCACAAAAAAGAAACCGGGAATCGATCCCAGGACCATCTTGTTGTGAGGCGACCGTGCTAACCACTACTCCACCATGCCGCCTGATTCAACTCAGTTATTTAAAAATAATTGTTCTGACACCAGCTTTGTGATCATTATCAGAAAAATATTCTGCACAATAGAACTAAAACTGAAAATTTATAACAAAAAAACAGCTGTGGAGAACGTTACTGTGTCACACAAGATGAATTAAAGTGGATCTTTTATTAATACTGTCTGCAATGCAAGCCGCAAAAACAACCCAAAACAGATCCTGTCTTATATCAAGGAAATGAGCGGGGACGGCAGGACTATCATTTCTGATATGAGGTAGCAAATCATACCACATTCCATGTGCTTTATTAAAATTTTTTATTTAGGCTTGTATTTCTCAATGTGATTTGGAAATTTCATTAATTTATTCATCTTTCAACCCACTTATTCCCTATGGGTCTGCTGGAGCCTATCCCAGTCCATTTTAGGGCCATATATAGACAAACAACCACACATACTTAAATTCACTTCTATGTGCAATTTAAAGTCACCAATCAACCTAATGTGCATGTTTTTGGACTGTGGGCAGAAACTGGAGTACCTGGAGGAAACCTATGCAAGCATAGGAAGGGCATGCAAACTCTGCACAGAAAGAACCGGAAATCGAACCCATGACCTTCTTGCTGTGTAGCCTACCATTACACCACCAATCCGCCTTATTTGTAAATTTCAATATCAAATTCTAGTTTGCACAGAACTGAACTTCTCATCTTCCTGTAAAAGAATGATATGCATGTATGTCTGTAGTCAGTGATTTGTAAGAGACAAATCATGCTCTATCTCGTATACACACACACACACACACAGCCTACCTACATTTCTCTTCTTTGAATCATATTAAATACAAAAAAATTGAATATTATTTTTTGTCAATTATCTATTTAAATGTCAGTGTAACATAACTGCTTTCACACATGCAAACTCACAGACAATTGGCTGACAATTGGCTACATCGACAGGCGAGGGAGACAAACATCCCTCCTACCTAGAGATTACAGTCAATTTGATTTCTGGCTCCCGGCTCTGGATGTCTGTGGTGTGGTTCTGTTGCAATAAACAATAAAGGAAACATATTAGTTGGTTGTGCTATTTTGGGGCAATTTCTTTTGCTGTTAAAGGTCTGATTTCTGCAAGCTGTAGTACATTTACATTTGGCAGACACCCTAATCCAGAGCAAATTATATTTAACCTTTTTTTCACAACTGAGCAATTGGGGGTTAAGGGCCTGGCTAAAGGGCCAACAGTGGTGGCTTTGGTGGTGGGTCTTTCTGGTATTAGTCAAACACCTTAACCAGTAAGCCACCCTTACCCCAGGTAAGGAATAAGTACTTACTATTTGTATATGACTGTTCGGGGCACCAGATAAATGAGTGTCTATGTAAGTTTGAGGGTTAGCTTTTATTGCTAGTTTAAAATTGTCTTTGAGTTGCAAACATTTTAATTCAATAAAATTTTTCATTTGTCACATACACAATTATACACTCTACAGTGGGTTTTTTTGGACATATCCTACTTTGGAAGGTTAGGATCAGGGCACAGGGTCAGTTGTGATACAGCAGCTCTAGAGCAGGAAGGGGTAAGGTCTTGCTCAAGGACCCAACAATAGCAAACTTGGCGCTAGTGGGGCTTCAACCTAGGTCTGCTTGCTATTCCGATAACCTCAGCACCTTAACCATTTGAGCCACCACACATTTACCATACCACCACTGCATTACACTACTATTTGTGTTGTTAGTAAATCAAGTTTTTTAAATTACGTCACAATTTGATTTGACCGGTCTCAACATGTCTCAATCCCACAGCGTCTAATGTAATGTAAGTAATACTTTTGTTGTTTTCCAACATAAGTATTACAGTGCTTATCGTAGAAAGCCAACTGATAAAAATAGCTGGATTTGAATAATTGATTACCTTAATTTGTTACTTACTGATAATTAAGGATGCATGATGTTGATACTATGAGTATAGATGCTAATATTTTTAATCCTGGCACTTTTTTATATGAATACCTGTATTCTTTTTGGTTTTGGATGGTTTATTTGTACTTCTTTCTGGTTGTCTCATACATTTTTCTCATGTTTTGCAAAGGTTTCATTTCAGGTTATGATATGCATTTATTGCACCGGTTGACTTTAACCTTTTTTATTTTTTAGCTAGCAGTAATGATACATCATCACCATTGTCTATTTACATCATCACCATTGTCTATTTACATTTTTAATGGCTATTTTTTATTTTATTTTTTGCACCAGCAAGATTTTTAGCATCAGTTCCCTCACTGTTGGCCTTCCTTAAAAAACTGAAATTCCAGTTTTTGGTGACAAGAATTCAGAAATGGTATAACAGTATCTTTTTCCTACTGCTTTAGAACATTAGCCAGGTCAGAATGAGTGCAACTTGTTGAACATTCTTTTGCTAATCATTAAGCCAATATAGCAAACCTTAGTAATGTTATAATGTTTAAAGCCTTAAATACACAGGAGGGTGTGACACAAATGCACTGCTATGCTTACAGCCAAATCACTGTGTATCTGGACTGAGAACTTTAACTGAAATGTTATCTTATCAGGTTTAGAAGTTTTCTGGTGAAAAAGCACTCTCAAACTTCTTGATATGGCAAGAGCGTAATAATCCAAAATTCTACCTCTGGTTCTCTTAGAGGCATTTGGATGTATAATTACTCTTCCTGATGCAGCACAAATTTTATGAAGTGTATAAAATGTTGGGGTTCACCTAAACCATTGTTATGCTTATACTTAGATTTAATTCTCTTGTATTATATTGTATATTTTTAGCATGACTATTATTCTTAGCCTTGATTGTGGTTAACGTGTTGGTCTACTAATCTTTAGCCCAACCAGGCTGCTACTGCTGGACTAAAAATTAAATTAAAACTGTATGTTGTTCATATAAGGGGGTCTGCTTAATTGTTCACTATAAAATGTGAATGTAACTTTGTTACACATAATAAAAATTACTTGATCATGTAAAGATAATAGATATTCATGTGCAAATGTAACTTAAGCCATGCTTAATTTTTGCTTAGCCATCTTATTTAAGCATAATCATGTGGGCCCCAAACTGCTGTGAGTTGTTAACAAAAAATACTTCAAAGTATCAAAGTATTAGTCAATTTGTTCCATATAATTAGCTGTATAACTGTTAAATTAAAAATATTATCTAATGGATATAAAATCAGCCAGCTAATGTTTATCTGTGTGAGTAAATCTAAACAAACAACCAATTTACAAATGTTTGTTGACATTCCCATTCAATTACACTTATTACAGTCCAAACAGCAGGCAGATTTAGAGCTACTGATGAGGTTCAGTGGTTTGAACAGTTTAATTGGGTTACCTGGCCATCGTGCTGTATTTAATCACCATAGAGAGACTGCAGAGCTGCTGCTCATCCTATTGTTTGGCAGGTTTTGATGTGCATACACAGCTTTGTTCTGCTCTGTTGAATAAATGAACACCAAGCAGATGTTTATATGGACCCAAAACAAAACAGAAACTGACAGATCCCAATTAAATTGTTCTATAAAACATGATTCAATAATGTTAACACTCTAACTTAACACTAACTGCAATGAAAAAAAACCCCAAATAATTCCAAATGAATCTGTATCAATGCTAAACTTGTCTTTTACTAGTAACCTAAAGTTTTTTTTACATAACATTTATGTTTCAATGCTTGTATTTTTAGGGTGTATATGCATACATGCACAACTGTCTGTAGCTTGTAATTAATGTTAAAGTTAATTTGAGGTTTATTAAGTTTTTTTTTTTACTGGATTTTCTGTTCCTACAAAACTCCCTGAGCCACAAACCATAGTGATTTCTGTTCTGCAAAAAGGGTGTTTAGTTTACTCAACTTACATAATTTGGTTTTATGTGATTGAAATGTATTGATGCAATACAATTCTTTAAGCATACAAAACAATTTAAATGTATACTGCCAAAAAATCTGACTGACCTGAAAACTAGACCCACCATGCTGGTGTTTTGCAACTGCTGCACTATTTAAACATGTATGCGTTAATTGCCAAAATGTTATCCTATTAATTCTATAATTTAACCTATTTAATCCTACATTTCCATAAGCACAGGGTAATGGATCACACATTTTTGACATTATTTTATTCAAACATTTTTTTCCTTACCCAATTAGAAAAATGTTTCTAAAATCGGATTAAAATACATGTATGTTTAAGATCATGCTGAATAAACTTTATAAGGGTTCACTGGTTGCAAAACTGGAAGCATTTTAAAAACTTTCAAAATTTGATCAACATTGTATGACGTTTATTATAAATACAAATGTATGAAGTGTTAAAGGGGAAGTGGTATTGCAGTGGTTGAGGTGCTAAGTAGAAGAATTAGCAGAATTAGAAGAATTAGAATTTGCGTGGGAAGGGGTGGCCTAGTGGTTAAGGTGTTGGACAGAAAGACCAGGGTTCCATTCCCAGCACCACCAAGCCACCCCTGTGGGCTCCTGGGCAAGGCCCTTAACCCCCAATTGCTCAGTTGTAAGTTGCTCTGGATAAGGGCATCTGCCAAATGCTGAAAATGTAAATTTAATGTAGAAAATCTGGGTTTGATTTCCAGCACAACCAAGCTGCCACTACTGGGCCCGTGAGAAAGGCATTGAACCCCTAATTACTCAGTTGTATAGAATAAATTAATTCAAGTTGCTCTGGTTAAAGGTGGCTACACATGCTGTAAATCCATGTGTGCTTTGTTGGCTTTTATATATTACATTATTCCTGTACAGAGCTGTGCTAAATGTATGTCCCCACCTGCTGTAAACTATTCACCGTATACAGAGGTAGAAGTAAGCTGGAAAATATTTTATATCTTCTGTTCCGCAACTGCCTCTCACCCTATAAGGAATAGGCTCCAGAAGACCCGCGTGACCCCAAGTTGGGGATTAGACGGGTATGAATGAATGAATATTAGAACATTTGTCAGCTAATTTAATATGTAGCTAATCATTTTACAGTTAATATAAAAACTGTGTGTAAGTCGGTTGTGTTGCTCATATTAAGGTCATGATAAGGTCTGAGAACAGCCAGAGAATCTTCTTCTAATTTCAGTTGTTGCATACAGTGTCAAGATTGGAAAGGATTATGAAGGAGTTCATCAGGGGGGCAAATTATTTAAGTTTTTATAAATTTTATATTAGTTAAGGCAAGAAAGTCATGGAAGTTTCCTTATGAAAAAATGATCAGTTTCCATAGGCACGGAAGTATAGAGCTTAAATCTTATTGGCCTTCTTTATCAACCGCATAACAACAACAGTCTATATCTTTATAATAACCATCAAACATGAAGAATTTTAACCAGTGGAAAAAGTACAGCATGATTCATTAGTGGAACTGCAGGATACAGATGGCTCCTATTAAGATTTGGACATAGGTTTCATTTTATTGCAAACATTTGAGCTTATGTGGATGAAACAGACCACAAGATAACGATAACTGTTTCACGTGTGGAGTTTCTTAGCAAGGTGACCTGCATGTTGAAATTTTGAATTTAAACATTTCTGTGTCAGTATCTGTGTCAACCCAATATGTGTCAACTGAAAGGTGGATAAAGAACAAAAAAGGAAAATGAAATAAAAACACAAACCAGGATTAAAAAATGTCTTTCAATAAAGTCACTGCTTCTCTACCATATAAGGGCAGGGGGTAATTTTGGGTTTGATACCGATTTTACACTGACCTTTTAAGAGATGTCATACACAAAGAATTTTAATGTGTTGTGTTAAAGTTGGTCTGTATGTGTGCTTGCTGGTTAAAAAAAAAAAAAAAAAGATTTAAAAACAGGCCAGATTGATATCCCAAAGGAGCTCCCATCCCCCCAAAGAAACTGAAGCAATACCCTGGGGATGATGGGGGCTGGGAAGCTTTAGCTTCCTTTTAACATACTGACAGATGTTGTATGTGGCCTAAGGCAGCAAGCCTTTGCTGAAGAAAATGAATCACTCATGCTTCTTCTCCTTGATCATATTATACATAACAATGTAGTTAATACTTAAAATAATTTTGTGTTTGTGCAAATAAGAAAATCAGAGTTTACTGTTAAGGGTGTTTGTGTGGATTGAATATGTTTATGCTAAAAATCGTGACAGTAAGCACTCATGCAGCATCCCAACTGCTGTTCGTTCTGCCCACAAAGGCTTTAATCTTTACTTCCATCACCAGAACTGAGGAACACTAGACGGAAAACACACACACTTCACCTATATACTTATCTCTCATTCATATACTCTTTCCTCTCATTTATATCTACCTCATTATTCATTGTGTTTTCTATTCCTATTAACTGTATTTTAGCCTGTAGATGCGTCTGAATATAGATAAATTAATCAGATTTTTGCATATGCATTTTACATTAAATGATAGTGAATTAAGAAAGGACAGTATCATTCAGTGACGCAGGGTCAATAAGATGGCTGATAACGGCAGATCAGAAAAGCATGCTTGGCAGCCTTTTTTTTAGATACACAAAGAAAGGAGTAAACAGTGAGAAAGACAAAAGTATCAAGAGTATTTATTTACTAGTAAACACAAAAGATAGTCTTTTCCTGTACACTATGTAAGAGTTAATTGTAAGATAGTAAGACTGTAAGCCTTATAATGTAAAGCCTCATATACACACCTATCCACAATATGCATGACTTCTTCGAAATAGCTCATAGTAATGCTGATCACAGAGATTAGAAAAAGAAGAAACAATCTTTAAAAAAAATAACCTAAATTATGTGGCGCTGTGGTATAGTGGTTATCACAGTCTCTAGAGATTGCATGTTCTTCCCTGTGCTTGCGTGAGTTTACTCCAGGTATGCTGGTGCCCTCCCCAGTTCAACATGTACATTAGGTTGATTGGTGATTCTAAGTTCGTCTCATGTGTGGCCATGAGATGGACTGGTGTCCTTTCCAAAGGCTGTACCCGTGCCTTTTGTTATATGTGAACTGGGATAGGCTCCAGCAGACCCCCATGACTCAAAGTGAATCGAAAAGTATTTTCCTTAGGATTTTGTTTTTTTACAGGCAATAACATATATTTATAGCAGTTAGCAGACACTCAGCACCTTAAATTGATACAACTAAGCAATTTGGGTTTAGGAGCCTTACAGGGAATCTTCCAGTTAGAAGTCCAACTTAACAAAGAATCCACCACTTCCCTTTCCCAGTCACAAATAACCAAACAAAATAGAACTGGATACCCCTCCAATTACCAGCGTTCACATAAAAAACACCTGGTATAAAAACAGTCTATATAATAACTGCATTTATTTAAATGCTATTATTAGCATTTATTATGCTAATAAATAAACTACGATAAATTCCGGATATCCGTAGGAAGTAGTGTAAACAGTGCTGCTTAGGCTGCCTTTGTATTTATGCATTTTTTTTATTTGTGGTAACTACAATCACACACATATGTGGCTGTGTGCCAGCTCTAGTATCAGGAAGTTTACATAGAGCCAAGGGCTCTGAGCAGCTGTGTGTTTATACATCAGTAAAAGTAAGGCGTGTTCTCTGTATCACCACCAGCACCTGTGGGAGAAACAAAATGGTATTTGGAAAGGAATCTAGCAAATATGACAGATGTCCTAGGGCCTTGACAGGGAGATGGGGATCATAACTGTCCCAAAGCTCACAGGATCAGGTTTCTCTCATCCTTGCTCAGGGGAAGAAACTGAATCTCAATGCTGATGTTCATGAAATCCAATCCAAAGGAGGCTCTGGAATTTCCAAGCATTATTATGAAGTGTTAGTAGTGGTTTAATCAAAGCTTCGAAAGAAAAGCACCTTTACAGATTTGAATACTTGCCACCACTTGTACCAACCGCTCTTCAATTTAAACAAATAAGCCAGGAGAAACCTTTTGTCGGTAGACCAGTTCCGCAAGTTTGATGTAATTGTTATTATACATAAGATGAAATAGTAACAGTATTTTGGTTATTTAAGGTAAAACCAACATGCAAAAAGCTTTATTCAACCAAGCAAAGATTTATACACTAAAAATTATACTAATTTAATGAATTACATCTACTCATGTATGCATTACATTACTTTATTAACTACCTGTTTCAATGACACTGTAGATTTGGAATTGGATTACTTTTGCATTTTTGTAGTTCTTCAGCCACCATTTTTCTTTTTTTTTTTTTGGGGGGGGGGGGGTTTCTAGCCTTTATTTATAGGACAGAGGGATGAAATTAGGGAAGGGTGGCTTGGTGGTTAAGTTGTTAAACTGATACGATAAAGACTGGGGTTCAATTCCCAGTACCATAAAGCCACCACTGTGGGCTCCTAAGCAAGGCCCTCAAACTACAATTGCTCAGATGTATAAAAGGGACAAATGGATAACAGCATCTATGAAATGCTATAAATGTAAATAGACTGAAAAAGGACCTGAGCCGGGAATCACTCCGGTCACTGGAGCACAAAAACTAGCACATGTGGCTGTCAGCACCATAATCCACTACACCATGGCAATTTTTGATATAAACCAGGGTTAAGTTTTGGTGCTTATTTAAAGTGTGTTTAAAAAAAAAACATTCTTCACAGCTCCTGTAGTTGTTGATTACACAGTCATTGTCTTAAACAATTAAAGCAAAAAATAGTGCAGAGTTTGCATGTTCTCCCTGCGCTTGCAAAGGTTTCTTATGGGTACTCAGTTTCCTCACACAGTCCAGGTTGTACCCCTGCCTCTTGCCCTATCTGTGATGGGATAGGCTTCAACAGACCCCTGTGACCCAGAGTTAGGGAATAAGCGGGTAAGAATGAATGAATGAACATCATAATTTCGCAAGTTACACATTGCTTTTAAATATAAAAAAGGTCACGAAGCAGGAGCAATGTTTGTATACTTTATTTCATGTACATCATGTTTAAAAAAACCTAAGACAGTGGAAGACTGTCTCTCCACTGGCACCCATTTGTCACAATTGTCAGCCTTAAAAAACTTTGAGCAAAGAAAAGAAAAGAAAAGCACAAAAACCTACCATTGAAATGAATTGGAGAGACGCTTTGCTTTTAGCAGTGAGCTTAAAATACACCTCTGCTCATGTTGCCACCCTTCCCCCACATCCTTTCCTGTCTGGTTTCCATACTTGCTGCTTCACTGAAGTTGCTCTTTCATTTCTCAAGGCCCTAAAAGATAACCTGTTTACTCCACCTAAAGACAAAAACAATTTTAACAAACAAACATGTATAAGACATTTAAGTTCTCCCTAGTGCTTAGAGCACAGAGTCTTAAAAATTAATAGTACCATAACAGCAGGATTGAGTTTTTTTTAAAGCTTTAATATGTGTATAAGATGTGATGCATAGGAGTTTACACTTCTGTCCATTTCTCCAGTGGAAAATTTCATTGAGAGATGGTGGTGGGAAGGAAAACAAATGCAAAACAGACAAACCGCAATAATACAGTGTACACAACGAGTTCCTGAAAGCATCTTTTTTCTCATCCATGTCCAAACCTGATAGAAAAGAAGTCACTTTTCAGGTGCTGGATGTGATAATTGGAACCAAAGAGCATGTCCACCGTTCACAGCTGTAAAACTCTGAATTAGTGTTCATTGTATGAGTGTCCAGCAGGCCACTGAGGGTACAGATAAAGTGCTTTTCTTTACATGACACATTAAATAATTAAAGCAGGTACACAAACTTTGTGGTTCTCAAACAAGCCATGACACAGTTTCCCCCAAGGTCCTCGGACTGAGAGCATCAAAACAGCATAATAATAATAATTAAAAAAAACAAGACAAAAAAGGCAGAAAAAAAGTTGCATTTACAAAGGGACAGGCCATTTAAAGAAATACGGCCCGCTGCAGAAAATAGATGCATCATTGCCAACATACTGCATGTTTTTAGACCTACACAATGATCTCTAAATGCAGAGGATACAAAAGTGTTTCACATTTTTAGTCTTGAAAGAAATAATAGAGTTCCTACAGGAAGTCATGATTTTTACCATCATATGGATGTCTGCCTTTTTTTGCTTAAGTGGACTAGCTGGATGACACTAGAATAACTGGCTGATGATATCCATGATGGAGTCATTAGCTAGAGTTACTCCACTGGCAGGCAGAAGACAAGTCAGCAGCAGTGTGATCGATTGTATGAGAATGCAGTAAGGTCGCCTGTGCTTGACCGACAATAAATACATTCGGATTTAGTGTTGACCTACTCATTATACTAAAACAGATGTCCTGAACAAACGGATAGGGGAGAAAACCAGTTGAAGAGGGAGAGTTCTCTCATATTTTTGCAGATGTTCCTGTCTGTCTGCTCCCTCAAGCGCTCAACTGCTCTGAATGGTGGCTGATTTCTCATTCCGGGTATGTTTGGGGGCGGGGGTGGTGGTCGGAGAAGCACCTTTACTCATGGGATTTATAGCAAACGCAATTCGTCCTGGTAGTGAATGACAAAAGGGGAGCATGGGGTCCTGAATCCAGTCAGAGTCCAGCATTCCCCTCTTTCACTCCTGAAAGCAAAAACATGCCCCTTCGTCAATACAAATATTGCCACATGCCTGTACAATGATTTTTGGGGTTAGCCGTTACCAATGTTTGTTCTGTCATATTGCAATTGATCAAATATATTCTTAATTTGCTATTCTCTGTTGAAAATTAGTTCTAACCGATAGAAAAAACATTTAAGAATAGCACATTTAGATATGCAAACAAGGCTAATATTCTGACTAGCTACCTTATTTATTGCAGCTTAACGAGGACATCTTTTCCAGCTGTCTCTCTTTTATTCAAGGAAAAAAAAAGAACAGCACAATCCGAATCATAGTGGGGAAGAAATTAACCAATATCATCTGACTAGAAAGTTTACAAAAATCTTCCCTTAATCTCTTTATATATGGTTTTGTTTTTTTAAACTTGTATGCTATCCAAAGGGAAATGAAAAAAAAAAATCAATTAGCCAATATGCAACACTACAGCAAAACTAAAGCAGTAAACACTAAAGCAAAACTAAAGCAGTAAACACTAAATATTCCTAAACATATACTAATTGTATTTGAAAGGTTTCTTCAAATAAAGGTTTATATAATGTTTTAGATAAATACATTTATTCATTCACACTCTGCAAATTCAAGCAACCCCTGAACAGGCTCACTGGCTTGCTTTGTTTAGTGTGATGTTTATGTTCTGTCATATTGCAATTGAACACACACACACACACACACACACACACACACACACACACACACACAC
>JAOTQW010000032.1:11347376-11357418 GCA_026260075.1 Sisor rabdophorus | reverse complement strand
GTGACCCCGGATTCGGGAATAAGCGGGTAAAGAAGATGAAATGAAATGGAAAAAATTCAGGTAGAGAAAGTTTAGTTGGCTATGTGAAAGATGTGAGATAATAAAATCTTGTCTTTTTTGACAAAACTTTTCTATTCTGTATCACCACTTTATACAATTTATTCTGTAAAGATAGATTATTATTTTTTTTAGCAGCATATAGCGTAATATAAGAGCCAGTAGGTAGTACTCTGTCCAATGTGAATATATATAGAATATATATAGTAGTTTTAACAAAGAATGCACATATTATTTTTTTATGTTGACTTATTATTAGTTCTCTGAGTTTAACAACTACTATTGCTGTAAAAAGAATAACTGACATAATTGTAAGTTTGTTTCTGATGTCATTATTTAGGGTACAATATTCTACTTTATTGTGCACTAGTAGATCCTTATTACCTGGCCTGTTCTTTCTCTTTGCAAGTTTTAAACAACGTCTGTTGTGTGGTATGGGCTTCAATGTATAAGCTGTTATTTAGAGCATCGATGATGTTTTTTTAGCTTAGAGAAGGTGTCAGCAGCATTCTCCCGACACTGCATGAACAAGCAGCAGTATTTCATTTCTTTTTGTTTTATACTCTTATTTTAACACCTAGAAACCATAAACTTGGGACAAAAAAATTAGAGGGAAATGTTTTTTTTCAATCAGATTTAAGACAAAATATATAATACATTTCATTCCATATACAAAGATTATCATGATTAATACTGGGGATTACAAGGATTTTATTTCTGTCTGTTACACAGTGTTTTGCATTTCTATGAGTGCTGTACATCTGCTTGGACCGAGCTAGAAGACAAGTTTTTATTAGTGTCACCGCAGAGAAAATAAAAAAAGACAGACTGCTGACACTGCTTTAAAACATCCTGTATTAACGGTGCTTTTTTAGTTTAGCTAAACACTAATGTTTATGTAAACACTAATGTTCATGTTCTACCTCTTTTTCCTAATGTCTTTATTTTTGATCCTGCATGTGTTCCAGTATTTTTCTCTCCTGCATGATCCTGGCCTGGTTTCTGCACTTCAGCAATAATTCCTTATTGCTGTGACACCCACCCCCGAAGGGTGAGACATTATTTTGAGATTTTTTTGGAACATTTAAAAGTAAAGTTATTATATATGAGGTATAGATAGATTATATATGATTTACCAAACCTAGCCCAGGAATCGAACCCTGGACCTTCTTGTTGTGAGGCACTCTTGTTAATCAATACGCCACTGCACTGCCTAATTTTATATTGTTATTATATATTATTATTATAGAAATAAAATAATATAGATTTTTTTACTTTAAAATAAACCTTTAAACTGTGATTTCCACATAAATAAATGTTAATTCATCTGCTTTGCTTTTAGATGAAATTAATCTGCCTAGCCTATTTTAAAATGCTTCTTACTGACTCTTTGAGGGCTTATTGAAAAATAAACTTAAACATTACTTACTTTTTTTGTTTTACTGAAGCATTTAACTCCCTCATGGCAGACAATCTCTTATCCTCTGATTTCTTGCAGTTCTGCACATCAGTTGGAGAAAGTGCCTGAAACATTTCTCCTGTTAACTCTTGGGGCCTGTGATGTAATCATTAAAATTTTTACTTGATTGTCATTAGGTTTAGGGGTTTTCTTTTGATTCTGCTTCTTTCATTTATGAAATTCAACGCTTTTTGAACGAATATACATTTTTATACCTCTTAATTGTTAGAGGATGTGTTTGGTGAGATCTGTTGCTTTTTCCTGTTTGTAATTGGTGCTGTGGAAGAATCATGGGCCCAAGATCTAAGTTGTCTGCCTGAATGATTTGCTGTTTGAGCTCTTTGAAATGATGGGCCTCATTCCCATCCACCTCAGACAGATCCATGCTAGAATGAAGAATCTCAGACAGCTTGGCAGCTTCTCCACAGCAGGCATGTCTAAACCTAAGGATTCAGCAGTGTTTTTTAGAATATGTAAACACAGCAACAACGTGAATATTTCAAAATTAAACCATTGGGGTCAAAACAGACAGCATAAATTTGTTTTCTGTAACTTAATAATGAAATTAAAGGCAATTTATTTATCTTCTATACCTGCGTATTCCCTAACTCAGGTCTATTCCAGTGCACATAAGACGAAAAGCAGGGGTTCACCCTGGACAGGTCGCCAGTTCATTGGCAGAGCCACACGTAGACAAACAACCACACACACTCATGTACATGTTTTTGGACTGTGGGAGAAAACCCACACAAATGTGTGGAGAACATACATTGCAAGATGTATTGCAAGATGTAAGACTCCTTGCCCAGGAATCAAACCTAGGACCTTCTTGCTGTGAGGTGACCATGCTAACCAGTATGCCACTGTTCCGATTACATGCAGTAATACGATATAAAAGATGACATTGAAATACAGAAAATGGAAAATTAAATACAATTACTGTGTTAACATCACCTAATATATTTTTGGGCCAACAAACAAACTGATTCAAACATGTTTTTTTTTCTTTGCCATAAGATATTCAGCTGCAGAGAAAGATGCAAGGAAGTGCCAGAGGTTATCCATTTTTTGTAGCTAAAAATATTACATGGTCATGCTGTGCCGTAAGGCAGTTGAACCATACGCATTGTCTCCTAGGGAACAGAAGTCACACTGCCAAAGCGGAACCAGGGCAGAAAGCTATTTTCAAAGCAGGCCACTCTTTTTTCATCCAAAACCACAAATGGTAAGCAATAACTTAAGAATGCATGTAAACATGTGAAACGTATAGATTCTTACACACATACATACATATACAGGTAGGGAAATGTTTGTATTTGTGTACACACCAGTGTATTCATTGTGCAAGCTGAGGGGTCGCTTAGCTATGGCTGTGTGGTGCTGGAACTGCAGGATGTGTGTGAGACCTTGTTGCAGCACTTCCTGTGGCGGGAATGAGACAGGACAGTTTCTTAAGCTCAAAGCTCGTAGTGTAATCGTGTTACCTGTCAGGTAAATACAGCAAGAAAGGAACAATTCCAGACTATCTCAATATCACTCTTTTTAAAGAGAGGATGTATCAGACAATGAGTGCTAATACTGTGAGGGATGACTGTTCAGACATTGTTTCCTGGCTGTGAAAGTCTAATGTGGGGTTGCACTTGATCCAAAGTGCAAATAGATCTGAGCAACAACCTCTGTACAATGAGCAGGCAGGTAATTGACTGCTAATTAGATCACAAACTGAATTCTAAATTCTTGGTAACGTTATCTTTATAATTTTTGTAGACTGATTTCTCTGGTTGTATGCACACAGTGTGAGAGATTACTTCCTTCTGTTGTACTTTTATTTTACAAAAAATAAAAGGCTACATGCTTGCCCTTTTTAAAAAGCCATAAACTTAGAGTAGCCTTTTATGATTATAAATATTACAGTGTGCCCTGTGATGGACTGGCTACCTGCTGAGGTTCACCCTTCAGAGAGCTAGAATAGCCTCCAGCAGAACCCTGTGATTCTGAATTAGGAAATAAGTGGCTGTAAAAGATGAATGAATTAATTAATTAATTAATATATATCACAATGCAGTTAAATCATTGTCTTAACTGCTGGGAGAAAGCAATCCCTGCATCATGTGACTGTAAAGCATACCTAACTCTAGTGGAAACTCAGCTGTTTTCTGTTATCTGTTTTCCCTCTAGCAGCAACGTTTTCAAGCATCTGTAAAGATCAAAGGAGAAAATGATGCCGTTTTTATTATATTAGTCAAATAAAATTTGTAGGTTTTCTTTAGGCAATTCTAAATCATCAGGTCTGTTAAACGGTGTAACAGCTGTCTTCACTGTACCTGTGCTGACCGATATCACGAGGAAGACATGTGAGCTGGTTATTTCTTAGGTCCAGCCAAAGCAAATGTGGTAGACTGCTGAAAAGAACTGGAAGTCTGGCCAAATAATTTACTTTAAGATATAAATACTTGAAAATGAAAAAAAGGAACCATGAATCTTTTTTTGCTAGTCCACTTTACATCTAGACCAATGACAAATGTGCCAGCAAAGAAAATTGATTAAACTGGACAAATAATACATTATCAAATCCCCTGTATACATACATTTACAGCAGACGCCCTTATACAGAGTGATGCACAAAAGTGCCTTAGTATCATCAGCTAACTGGTTTGTTAGATTACAAAACAGACTGCAAACCCCCCCAAAAACTATTGAAAGGAGCAGCAGAGATAAAGAGTGACATAGAAGAAAATCATTTATTAAATAGAATAAATCAAAGTATATAGCTTAGATTTACACAGAAAAGTAAACACAATGAATATGCTATGTTATACTATTTGGATCTTAGTTCTATTAAATGATCTTATCTATTTCATTGAAGCATGAGTTCAGAGAAGATGGATTTGACATGATGTGAGCTCAAGGGCCTTGTTCATGGTCCCAAAAATGGCATTTTGCTGGTAGGGTCGTTTGAGCAAGGATCGGAACTCTAAATGTTCGAGTTACCAGACATCAACTGTTTAATATATTTTAATATAGAAAATAGATTCTCAATAAATTGAGCTTGCCTGACTGATCATAACTATGAATTCAAGACAACAATCTTATCAGTAGCAAATAATGGATTATCATAAACACACGAGAAACAACTCGTAATTAAATCGACATAATTTAGAACACAATGCTGTGCCCGTGTGTACCTTGAGGGAAGTGCACTTGAACACATAGTCTGGTATGACCTTCAGCTTCTGTCTGCTTAGATAAAGGATGTCGGATGAGTCATAATTCATTTGATGCGCTGAGGAATCCGCAGATCAACGCAAACAGTCTCGGCTTGCAGATTTTATCCCATTCTCACCGCAGACAGGATTAATGTTAAGATTCCCAAGTTCCTCTTTCAGAGCTATCATTTTGTACTATTATATAATATTATAAATCTTTCCATGCCGTTTCCACGACTGCAGTTGAGTCAATAAAATGATTTCTCTATGCGCTTTATGCAAGAACTTGACTTATTAGCAGGTTAAGCTGGCTAACTATTAGCCTAACAACTTAATAATGAAAAACGGCATTCATAAACAACTGTATAATAAACTTATTTTTTCTGTTATTCTAAGCAAACGCTTAAATAAAAAATAATGAATCCGCTATTTAAACTCTTAATACGTACAAAGATGCAAAAAGATTAACAGTTTTTACGCATTTCTTTTCATAACGCCCGTTTCCTGCCGCTTTGGGACGTTGTAAAGTGTTGCTATGGTAACATGTCAGGAAAGTGAAACAAAAACTACGGCAGACGGAAAAAGCCAAAAAGGTCATTCTCGTCAATTGTGTTGCGATTTCAGGAAGATGGCCAAACGAATGTAAACGTGCATAAAGATATTAATCATCATTTTTCATATTTAGCTCCAAAACTCAAGAATGGCCTTCCTGACAATGTTTGGGATTCAGAAACAGTCTTCCAGTTTAAAGATATATCTCTTTATCCAGACATACACATAACAAACTCCATAATTCTATTCTCTAGTATATCTGATTAAAGGCACATTAGCTGGTCCCTGATATACTACGAACAGCAGCTGAGCTAATTTCTCTTTACCTATTTCCCTTTTTATACCATCCCAAAGTACTCTGAGATTATGACAGTACAGGGGCCCTTCAGTGAGAAAAGGCCAAGCCTGTGGTATCCTTAGGCACCAGTGTCCAGATTCCTGCCCCTTTCCTTGAATCTTCAGGAGCTTTGGGTATGGGCAGGGACTTACTCTGCTTTACTGACATGAGGCTTTACATTAAATTTGGTTATTACAATATCTTGTGATTACCAATAACAAGGGGTTTCACCCAGATAAGGCTGGTTCCTCTCAAGGTTTCTTCCCACTTGACCTCAGGGAGTTTTTCCTTGCTAAAGTTGTCTCTGACTTGCACATTAGGAAGAAACTTTAGAAAGTACACTTTAATGATGTAAAAATAATGTGGTAGTATGTTTGCTATAGAATGGGTGTGATAGAGGGCCCAACCTCATATTCTTTCATAAAACTCAAAAGGTTTAGTGGTTCAACAGTTAGATTGGTTGGTGTGGTTGTCTGTATGTGTGGCCCTGCAATTGATTGGCGACCTGTCCAGGGTGTACCCCCTGCCTCTCGCCCTATCTCGGCTGGAATAGGCTTCACCGGCCGCTAGTGACCCCAAATTAGGGAATAATTGGGTTTAGAAAATGAATTAATGATTTTGCATTTGTTCATTGATACAAGAATCTACTGAATTGCGTGAATTTTACTTTTATTTTATACACTATATATTATATATACGCTATATTGCCAAATGTTTGTGAACAGCTTACAGCAGACCTACTTAGTGTATCTTTCCCAAACTGGTGTATTAAAGTTGGAGGCACACAATAGAAGAAAATTTTATTATTTATTTATTTTACTCATACATGGCATTTGGCAGACACCTTTATCCAGAGGGACTTATGGTTTTATCTCATTTATTCAACTGAACAATTAGGGGTTAAGGGGCCTTTCTAAGGGGCCCGGCAATGGTAATTTGGTAGTACTAGGAATTTGAACCCACCATCTTTCAGTTAGCTGGTGGAGACAGCATTGTTGGTCCACATGGTGAAAAAAAATAAATAAAAAACATCAACTAGTATATTTTAGACAGATAATAATAAAGAAAAAGAAGATTTTACACAGAAATTGATTTTTATCTGAAGTAAAGAGGGTGCCTGTTCCTTTGTTTGGCGGAAGGGGGATTGTAATAGGTTAAAGTGGCTAGAGCAGCAGAGGAGGGGCTGAGTGGTAATGAGAGGAGAAGCGCTTTTAGCTCTTAGAGAAAAGCAGCACAAAACACCGAGCATTACACTACCCTACACTACACTTCACTTACATTCTGCCCCGATTTCTTCGTCTCGCCGTCTTTCTTCCAGTTCAATTCTTTTCCAACTTGCTACCGGGGCGTTATTTCCGCTATTGGAGAAGAGATGCTCAAGCTCGGGCAGTAGCGGCACCAAAGCGCCATTTAGTTCCGCACCGGGCGAGGAATGCCATCTGAGCCTCAATGTTTCACTGGGCCAAGTGGAAGAAGAGGATGGGCGCGAATAGCTCCTCAAAGAGACCCGTCTTCGACGAGAAAGAAGACGGTGAGTAGTAGATCTCTAGCACACCCATCATCCTGCTTTTTACCCCGACCTATTTATTTGAACACGCACGTGTTTTTGGAGTTACCCGTCGTCGGTCATCCTCATTCACTTCTTTATTGCAAGCGGAATGATGTCATTAGAAGTTGACATCCAGTTGACACCTTGGTTATACTTTGGCTTCACACATCTTTACTTAAATATATCCTTGACAGAATCTTCACACGTTGACCAGAATAATTAAGAATAACTTACAACACGCAACACTTTAGAGTGCACGTTGGGATTTGATCCAGCCTGAATAACTGCTGTGAGTCCCGGAAAGATGATCCGGGTTACTGTGATATAAAATTTGAGTGATACCTATTTACTATAATGTAATATGATCATTTGCACTATAGCATGAAAAACTAATGATCCCATATCCTTCTAAGCATGTCTGTTTTATATTGCATTCTTTCCATATGCATTGGACATTACTAGACTGACATGAGTTATTAGGCAGCTAACTAATTAATTACTTGAGGGATTTCATGAATCTGTAAAAATGACGATTTTATGCTCCAAAATGCTTTCCTCTAGGTGCTTACATAAACGTGACTGCTGATTTATGTGCCGTTGAAACTGACCACTATGCATGCTTGTATGCAATTTTTTCCTCAAAAGCCCTAAAAATGAGGGCACGTTTTAGAAGGTTTTAAGATTATTTTTCCAAAGTAAAAAGGTAGGATAGATAAAGGAGCGTAAACATAATGACCTGTTTCTGTTACAAAGTGGGCTCAGAGCTATTATCTTGTTTAAAATCTGTGCTTCTCATTTACGTATGTATATTGGACCAACACAAGCTGGCAGAACAAATTAACTACTGTTTACATATGTACCTAGACAGATCATTTTTCTTCTTTGCAAGTCTCTGGGCTAATTAATCTTCTGTTTAAAATTGATTGTTGTACCTGTAATTGTCTTATTACTGAGGTCCAGATATATAGTGATGCCTAACACAAACTACATTACAGTGTTTGGGAACCTAAATCATTGGAAACAGACACTACCAGTCATAATGGTTAGCTATTAAAATACATTAATTTGAAAGGACACTGTCAGTTAATCCATTAAGTTCTAACACCTAGGTAATACAGTGCAACTCACACACAAATATAAGAAAATACCAACCCTACTTCCTACAACCCGATTCCTACTCCTCCATTTGTATTTCCTAAAAAACCCTCTTATCAACATTAAAACCAGAATACTTTCTAAGAGCATTACAAGTGCAATTTTACTAGTGTTTAAATACATTTTTAAGTACAACTGAAATATAGACACCTTTCAGGCTTCAAACACCAAAAAATAACAAAAAATCTCTACATAAAAGAAGCCATTTAAAGTCCCTAGTAAAAGCCAGGTCACTCAAGCCACAATTTTGCATTGCAGTCATGTTTATACCTCAAACGAAAACCCATCAGCTGCCCTGAGTTTGAAAAGATGAAGTGGGTTGCATATATGCCTAAATAAATGTGCAGAGCCTTTTAATTCCTTGGATGTTAAGATAAGAACTTTGAAAAAAGTCATAGTGGCATGTCTTTACAGGCCTAGTGTATACAAGACAGGAGATATAAAATTCTCAGATTAAAAAAACGTGTCAAAACCAACCCATACAGATAAAAACTAAATACACAGTGAAAGCCCATCTAAATGCATGAAACACTAAGTACCCTTGTAGCTTTTACAATAATTAATTGTATTTAACGTGTATGGTGAAGACTTGATTATTGAATTTCTGTATCTGAATCTCCACAAAGACATATAGCACTGTTCATTTCATTTGCATCTTTGTTTTATTGTATTTAATTTTGCTTACAAAAATAATTTATTTTCTGCCCTCACCATATCACCTCAATCATTCTAAAATAATGAATTATTTTAAAATGAAGCTATTCAAGTCATCTGGTGATTCTATTTTACGTTGCACATATTACTGTCATTTTTTCCCCCAGTATACTGTAACTCTGGTATATAAATTTAAGTTAGAACTAATCCAATGACATGGGTGGCTCGGTGGCGCAGTCGTTAGCACGGTGGCCTAACAACAAGCAGTTTCTGGTTGTGTGTATGTGTGGCCCTGTGATGGACTGGCAACCTGTCCAGGGTGTACCCCCTGCTATTTGCCCTATGTGCGCTTGGATAGGCTCCAGCAAACCCTGTGACCCCGAGTTTGGGAATAAGCTGGTAAAGAAGATGAATGAATGAATAAATGAATGATCCAATGACATAAGAGCAATAGAATAAGACAAAAAACAAAAGTTTTACAATAAAATAGTTACATTGTTTTGCACAGTACTGTGTATAAAAAATGACTTTAGTGACTTTAATTGTTTATTAAATAAACAAATAATTAAATAACCCAAAAAGAATTATTAAATTATTGAAAGAAATGTGCAGGAGTTATCTTCTATGGGTCAGGTGTAAAGCTGTGAGCATATCATTCATTCATGCATTCATTCATGCATTCATTCATGCTTTCATCATCTATTCCCGCTTATTTCCAAACCCGGTGTCACGGGGGTCTGCTGGAGCCTATCCCAGCGCACATAGGGCGAGAAGCAGGTGGTACACCCTGGACAGGTCGATAATCCATCGCAGGGCTGTTAGCATATCGCTTAGTGTTTTTCACACGTTCTCTGCTCTCATTTACATTTACTCTCTCTTTTTTCCTCTTTCCTCTGATCGGTTTCACTTTCTCTCTTTTTCATAAACTTTAATTACCTTTCCCAATGAATTTCTTTGTTTTGCTGATAGCCTTGTTAGAATTTTTTATCTCTTACATTCACACATATAGGCAGGCAACTTATATCCACACACACACACACACACACACACACACACACACACACACACACACA